>OY755197.1:2124583-2278587 GCA_963576735.1 Bedellia somnulentella
CAATCTCTCTCACATCACCAACTTCCGCACTTGATATAATTCCAAAACATTTTACTATTTTTTTAATATTTTCTTCCACAGAATTAGTGTACGTGTCATAATCCGATTTCGACACCTATTTCTGACGCTTTTTTAGAAGTTTAAACTGTTCATAATCAGTTGATTATGACAGTTGTCCGCTTGTATATTTTCCACTTTTTATGTACCTTAAGTGTTTCCTTGATTATTTTTCTTAATGGCTTGCTAAACCATATTGGGTAATTGTCGTTATGTTTGTCGATTACTGAAGGGACATACATATTAATTCAACCAATTAATTGCTCATAAAAGATATCAGTCACCTCGTTAATATCACAACCAGCGAACAATTTGTCCCAATCGGTATTAGTGACAGCATGGCGGATACTATCAAAGTCAGCAGCATGGAACCGTCAGCGCAAACGAGATGGGGGCTGCAGGTCTTTTGGAAGCTCTAAAGTGACAGACACGGAAAGAGTTGGGTGGTGTAGGTCCTCAGGTACCACTGGTGAGAAGAACGCGAAACTTTACAGGGTAAAATACTAAATACAAGGTCAAGGCATCGATCATAATGGTTATGAATATTATTAAATTGACTACACCCTGTAAAATCTAGGAAAACGGCAATAATAGAAATTTTGTTATTTTCTAATGGGTTACATAGTTTTAAACAAGACTCATGAGGTCCAGCTTTGGACCAAATGGCCGTACCTACTTTAAAATCACCAAGCAAAATAAATGCATCGTCCGGGTTTTTCAACATTGCCTTGGATAAGATCTCAAAAAATGATGTTAAGTTATCTAAATGATTATTAGTCTCTTGAAAGTAGCTACATATTAAGTCAATCTGTTTGGACGGACATTTCAATGATTCTGATTCACCTTTCAGTGAAATGCAAACCACTTCAAGGCCAGCAATAGCGGGATGAGAGAAATTATCTTGTCTTAGCGTAACTTTTAAATCACGACGGACGGCGATTAACACGCCCCCCCCCCTTGCCCCTCGATGCGTTCACCGTACGGTCTATCATGCCTATACACATTATATCTGTGATCAAACAACTCACCATCAAAAATCCCAGGTAGCAGCCACTTCTCACTTGCACAAATTATATCGTAATCACTGTTCACAACACTTTGAAAAAATATATTAGATTTCGTTCGCAAACCGCGAACATTCTGATAGATTATGTCAAAACCCATTCTGGATATAGTAAGCGATATTGAGTACTTTTAAATAAAGTACTTTTTTAGGTTTCACTAATGATAGGTTTACAAAGTGTGTGACAAGGTCACGTCTGCTATAATGCAGCTTTAAACGAGAACTAAGACGTGGTATAGGGACATACATACATACATCCATCCTGACGTCCCTCAGCAGGGACAAAGGGCCTTGAGCAGATTTCTCCATCTGGCTCGATCTTGGGCAGCGGCTGCGAGATCCTCCCACTTCAATCCCACAACTTTTGCCTCATTCTCCACAGAACGTCGCCAGGTTGTTTTTGGGCGGCCCCGTTTACGTTTTCCGGTTGGCTGCCAGCTGAGCACTTGCTTCGACGGGAATTCATCGTGTCTTCTGAGGGTATGACCCAGCCACCTCCATTTTCTTGTGAGGATTTCCTGGTCGATGGGTTTCTGCTTAGTCAGCCTCCACAGTTCCGCGTTCGAAATGGTTCGTGGCCAGTAAATCCTCAAAATTCGCCTTAGGCATTTGTTGATAAATACCTGTAGCTTGCTGGATAGGTCTTTCCGAACGAACCATGTTTCGCAACCGTATAGCAAGACTGACTTTACGTTAGACTCGAAAATCCTCACTTTTGTACGCCGGGTCATGACGTTAGAGCTCCACACCGGCTTTAACTGGGCAAAAGCACCTCTAGCTTTGTTTAGGCGGGTTTCGATGTCCATCTCTGTTCCTCCTATTGGGTTCACTACTCCCCCGAGATAGGTGAATTTCTCAACCCGTTCGACATCTTCGCCATTAATTTGGAGCGGCTGGTTATCCAGGGAGTTAAGACGCATCTCCTTGGTCTTGCCTATATTGATGCGAAGGCCCTCTTTCGCAGCTTCCGTGGCTAGGTCGTTTGTCTTGGACTGAAGGTCAGAACGTTTTGTAGAGACTAAGCACAGGTCATCAGCAAAGTCGATGTCTTCTAAGTCTTTGCCGTGAGACCATGGTAAACCCCTTCGGCATTTGCAGGTCACTCTACACATAACGTCGTCCAGGACCATAAGGAACAGAATTGGAGACAGTAGACATCCTTGTTTCACACCTGCAGTCACTGGGATGGGATCAGTGAGACGGCCTTTGTGCATCACTCTACAGGAGGACCCTTCATATAGACACTTGATGAGTCCGATAATCTTCTCCGGTATTCCTCTCTTTTTGAGTGTGCGCCATATGCTGGACCACTTCACGCGGTCGAATGCCTTCTCGAAGTCGATAAACAATGTAAAAACTTCACATTGCATTTCGTTGCATTGTTCGAGGATCATTCGGATTAGATTTAGTTGGTCTGTGCACGATGTACCTGGTCTGAAACCACCCTGCTCTTCTCTCAAGTGTATAGGGACATATGAAAATTTAATTAACTGTGGTAAAAAGAAGAACTGGAGGTAGTTATTAATTTGGCATAGAAGCGACACTTTTGATTTATTAAACGGAATGTTAGATAAAAGGTTTTTTAGAAATATAAAACTGTATATTGTTACGTTAAAATTATCTTCAATGTATGCTTTGTGAGAATATTTTGTATTTACTATGGAAATAGAGCGTATATGTTGAATTTTTAAGATAATTTGGTGAAAGTTGTTAGGACCAGTCAATACAATATGGAACGACGTTAAATTGTTTGAAGTAGGTGGTTAGAGAGTAGATAAATATTAAAATTGATACATACAATACGAAAATAAAGAGATAGCATTTAAATACATATTAAATATAGTAATAAAATAATAAATATCAAAGAACCTAAGTTCTGATAGGTTTCAAAGGTTTCAACTCTAAGATATTATTATTTGTAGACGATATGAAAGTTTTGAAAACCATTAATGACCATCTTGACATAGAACTACTCCTAAACGATCTGGACCGATTTACTCTATATTGCGAAGAGAATAAGCTAGGTCTAAATGTATCTAAATGTTTCTATGTAAGTTACTCACGCAAATCAAGAGTTTTGAACAATAGTTATATTTTAAAAGAACAAAATGTTCAGAAAGTAGATGTGATTAGGGACCTGGGAGTACTATTTGACTCTAAGCTGTTGTTTGATAAACACGTGGACAGTATAGTATCAAAGTCATCAAAAGCTCTGGGATTCTTGATGAGAACTTGCGCTGGTTTTGATAATATCAAAGCTATTAAGATTATCTACTGCTTGTTTTTTAGAAGCCATTTAGAATACGCGTCGCAAGTGTGGAACCCGAACTATAACATCTATATTCGGCGTATCGAGGGTATCCAAAGGAGGTTCCTACGATATGTTGATTTCAAAACGCGACAATATACAGCCGGTTACCATCAGAGATGCACTCGATATCATTTCTTGCCCCTTAAAGCCAGGCGCCATATAAGTGACATATGTTTCTTGTTTGATATTGTTAGAGGAGTAGTGGATTGTCCCGAGTAGCTTAGCAAAATTTACTTACGCACCAACCAAAAGGCCTCAAGGAAACGAGCCGTCTTAAGTGTCCCAAAAGCTAATACCAATTATAGGCGTAACTCATTTCTATTACGTTACATACATACATACATACATACATACATACATATACTCACGGCTATAAATCCCTAGAAGGGGTAGCCAGAGCTAAGGAATTAGAATTTCCTCAGCCACATTTGGAAAATTGAGTGGGGAAAGGATGGTAAAGTAAAGGTTGTTGGGGATGGGTCTCCAGCCGCATCGCCCAAAAATCCCTTAAGAGCCCCAATACCGTTAGTCGCCTCTTACGTACACCCATCGGTAGAAACGGGGTAGTGCTATTCTAAGCCGACACTACGTGCATGTACTAAATTTAATGAATCAATAGTAGATTTAGATATTTTCGATACAATCACTACTAGGTAAGAAAACTATTAACTAATTTACATTTTGGCCAATAATTTTTTCACTAACCTCAACATTAAAATTATTTAATTTTTATATAAATCTTTTAGTTCTGTAAGTATTTTGTAATTTTTTCTATAGGTGAAGATTTGTAAATGGCATTGAGTATTCATTATTAGTATTATATTGTTTGTATTGGTCTGTTAATCTTCCAAAGAAAATAAAATAAAATAAAAATAAAGGTTATGAATAAATACTTTGTATGACATAATACGAAAATTAGGTGGTAGGAATGTACAATAACCGTTACAAATACCGTGTGTGTAATAAAATAAGTATAATTATAAGGACGGCAACAACTGTTACTTTAGCTTTAAAAAATCACTTTCAGACTGAATATTAAATACACGGGATTTATCGTCTTTTCTACACAAAAAAAAAAGAAAAAAAAGTCTCATGAGATTAGTTACAATTGGGGTAGACTATCAACCGCAATTTTGTACGATCTAGGCAAGCCTCTCGATCATCATCTATATTTATCAATCGTTTCCTACATAACCTTTAATTGTTTATACTTTGGAAGCCTTCTTGAGAACATTTTGACTTGATCTCTATTAGTTTTGAAGTTAAGTATTTTTTTTCAAGAAGCTTAGTTTTGTCGATTTGACTTTATGTGGTAGTGCAGAATCTGGTTGTCTAAAGCGTCTGGTTAAATGTACATTATCTACCAGTAAACAAAGTATTACTTAGTGGCGAAATTACTTCTCTAAAGTATTGCTCGAGTTAGTTGCTCGTGTTTCCGCACTTTGTTCATAAAAATGAAGCGTATTGGCGACTCTGTAGGAAACCCACTAACAAACCATCACTACCGTGTGATTGATTCTTACCAGCTACTTAGTTCTCAACGTACGTTTTTCATGAAGCATCAAAGTTAAAAGTTGACCTGTCCATCTTTAATAAACATTACGCTTAAGGTAATCTTTAGTAGTAGGCCGTGTAGTGTCGGCTTAGAATAGCACTACCCCGTTCCTACCAACGGGTGTACGTAAGAGGCGACGATTTTTGGGCGATGCGGCTGGAGACCCATCACTAACAAACTTTACTTTACCATCTTTCCCCACTTAATTTCCAAAAGTGGCTGAGGAATTTCTAATTCCTTAGCTCTGACTACCCCTTCTAGGGATGTATAGCCGTGAGTATATGTTATGTTATGTAATCTTTAATGATTCTAGACGATCTAGATCCAGATTATATTCTTATGATTGACATAAACATTCTTATACTGCGATACAACACCACACTACTGCCTCATCATCATCATCTACCGAAACGACCAAGAACTACCACAAACAATCGTCGTCGTACCAACACTCGCCTCATTATTAGCAGCGATCCTATTAAGGTGCCCTTCCCCTTTCCCCTAAAGCCAGACAATTTTTTATCTGTTTTGTGCACCTATTTAAAACCAGGTGGGCATTAATGCTTCGCGATGCCCAATCGGAGTGAAGTGACAAGTGATTGCCCAGTATTCGCTAGGGCTCCTGTTCGGTGCAAACACCGAACAATAAGTAACAGTCAGCACTTTACTCAATCGCGAGTAAATCGGAGAGTGCACTGTAGACTTGCTTCGCGGTTGTACGTATCATTTATATATATCATTTAGCACTAAGTATCATAATCAATAAATAGTTGTGATTCGTATAATCTTCTATCATTTAGTATTGGTTCGGATATACCCCGAACAGCTCCCATAGACTGACATGGGAAATTTCAAATTGTGATTATTCCTTGGTGTCAGTGGGGATGGTCCATCGTGCAAAATTTGGTCCTGATCGTTTTTATGGTTAGGGAGGAATTCCTTGACAAACGAAACAAAAACGAAGAAGTAACTGGGAGTTTGGCTCCAATAAATATGAAAAATAAAGGACTTACCTCATTATTAGCAGCCCTCCAATTAGGTGCCCTTCCCCTTTCTCCCAAAGCCACTCCCTTAGCCTCCCTCACGGCCGGCGCAATGGCGGCCTGTAGTCGCGCCTGCGCAGTGGACAGCGCGCGGGCGAACGCTTGCTCTTCTGTGTTGTCTCTTTCTGTTCCCGCCACTAGAAGGACGCGGTTTGCGAGCCTGTAATATGAAGGATTAGAATAGAATAACCCATTTTGAATTGTGAGTGTAGTGAGACGGCTTCGAGCGATAAGACCGCCAATTGTACCTCACTGTAAACTGTTTGATCATATTATTATTTTCGTAAATTTGTGTTTCATGTGCAATAAAGAGTTATTCTATTTTATTCTAAGACGGCTAAGGGTTTAGGGGCTTCTAAAGTGTCAGTTGGAATGGGGTATGAGGCTAGAAACAATACAATAATTCTTTTAAAGTGTTTAAGCATTAAGAAGTTGTTTTTTTATATTCTAGCACATCTTTGACTAACTAAACTGTAAATGAAATTTTGGACAAAACAATTTTCCGGGATTGTTCTACTGTGTTGTCTGTTTCTGTACTCGCAACTAGCAATACTAGTTTATTAGGCTTAGAATAGCACTAATCCGTTTTAAATCGCGAGTGTCGAAAGATTCCTAAGAGTTTTGGTAAAGAGATTTTAAGCGACGTGCAATGGCGGTCTGTACTCGCGCCTGCGCATTGGACAGTGTACGTGCGAACGATTGCTCTACTATGTTGTCTCTTTCTATTCCAGCTACTAGAGGAAGCGGTTGGCAAGTCTGAAGATTTTATTAATTATTAGGCTTCAAATAGAATACAATAGAATAACCAATTTGGAATCGCGAGCGTAGTAAGACGGGCAATATGGCTTCCCCACTCAATTTCCAAGTGTTGTCTAAGAATGCTATAGTAGGAAAGGGAACTAAAGGCGCGACTATATGTATATATGGATGCTATAATAGGCCTAAAGTGTAACTAATCCGTTTTAAGCCGCGTGTTGTTAGAAGTGATTCAAGGTTAAGGGACTTTAATGTAGAAGCTCGGTAATGTTGTTGAAGACCCGTAATCAGGAATTATCTTAGAAACTTTTCCCCACTCAACTTCCAAAAGTATTAAATTATGTATCGTTTTTAGTCTTACCCAATACTATTCAATATTCAAATCCGTAATCAGCATACACCTCTATCTTGTCTCTTGCCACAGACGACATTAATTGTTAATGGTAAGGGAAACTTCATAGCCAATTTATCCTTAGCCATAGACTTGAACCTTCTTACAAGGTTTAGCCATAGACTTGAACCTTCTTACAAGGTTATTTCACCGAGCCAAAAATATACGGTACATTAAAGACCGATTGTGAAAAAACACGTAATAAAATTGAATTTTAATAAATTAAATAATGACTTCACTTATATCTATTTACCTGGCAATAGCAGAAGTGTTGTCCACCATTTTCTGTGAGTCGTTGTTGAGAATAGCGTCTTCGCACAGATATGTATGTTTCTGCATCAGTTCCCCTGAAACAAGAAAATGAACCATTAGTTATAATAATAAGATATAAAACTAAAATGAGCTTTACTGTTTGATAAAATCCTACATGGCTTTAAATTTTGCATTAGACTGCGATTTTTTAATAATAACGGAAAAAAGACTCTTGTTATAAAGTCTTTTCACAAAATCATTGTTCGTAAACCACCTTCGCAGACATCCCTACATACAGTCTCACATCTAAAAATCCCAAAAAGTTCTACCCAGAGTTTCAGAGATTTAATTACTTCGAACGCTTTTGGAAGTTACATACATACATACATATATTCACGGCTATAAATCCCTTAACGGGGTAGCCAGAGCTTTGGAATGAGGAATTCCTCAGCCACTTTTGGAAGTTGATTGGGGGAAAGATTTTAATAATAAATGTTTTTGGTGAAGGTTCTCCAACCACATCGACCAAAAATCACTTAAAATGCCCCTATACCCTTTAAGTCGCCTCTTACGATCACCCCAAGGAGAAATGGGGCAGTGTTATTCTAAGCCGACACTACACGGCGAAGTTGAGTGGTGAAAACATACATACATATACTCACAGCAATAAATCCCTAGAAGGGGTAGCCAGAGCTAAGGAATTAGAAAGGAATGAAATGGTGAAAACATTGTGACATAAAGAATGGTAAATGATGGGTACCTAACCGCATCACTTAAAAATCCCCAAATCTCCGCTTAAAACCTCGACGGAAAGAAATGGGTTAGTGATGTTGTGAGTGTTGGCATTAGTCTATGATAGACAATGTAATTATATTTAAGTTGGTAACATTGTGTGACTCTGTGGTAGTGGTAGCACTTCACTTGTAATCTTGTCGTGTCGTGTCTCATCTTAAGTAAAGTTACAATAAAACTCCAAGAAAGTATCTGCTGTTTTTAATTTAAACTACAGGTTATGGGCCCAGACACATAACTTAAAAATAAGGAAGCAAACCATTTGGATCAAAAAACTGTTTCGTCGAAGAAAAACAATTGGCGGCACCGGCACGTGGCGCGGGAAGTTGTTTGAGGTTAACTTTTTGGTAAAAGAAAACTTGCAACGCAAGGACGGGACGAACAGGCAGTTATATTACAATATGGAAGAAAACAAGCAGGCAAGCATTAAATTGGAGGATGCATCAAATTGGAATGTGTGGAAGTTCCAATCCGCCATTTTACTTCGTAGTCATGGGCTGTTGGATGTGGTGCAGGGAATCTCAGTGGAGCCGAGTGATGCCACTAAAATAACAGAATGGAACAGACGTGACGCAAAAGCTCAAACATGGATCGTTACTAGGATTTCCGAAAATGTAATGATGCATATTATAACTTGCACTACGGCGGCGCAAATGTGGAACAAACTGGAGAGCGTTTATGAGCAGAAATCCGATACAAGTATCCACTTAATACAACAAAGATTTTTTCAATATAAGTTCGAAGATGGAATTGAGATGTCTTCATTTTTGTCAAAAATAGAAGAGATGAAAAATCAGCTGAAGCAAATGGGAGAAGATATCTCAGAAAAATTCGTCATTACAAAGGTTCTAATGTCACTTCCAGACTATTACAAACACTTCGTATCTGCATGGGAATCTGCACCGGATGATAAACAAACCTATGATAATCTAGTAGCAAGATTATTGATAGAAGAGGAAAGGTTGAAAGATAGAAAGGAAATACCCGTGCAATCAGCATCGTCCGTGGCTTTTGTTGCTAGAAGATTTGATAAAAAGGACATCAAATGCTATAAGTGTCATAATAAAGGACATTTCCAAAGTGAGTGCCGTAATAAACAAAGCAATAAAATGGAAAATGATAACAAAAGAGATAAAAAGTGATTTAATTGCAAGAAATTAGGACATTTAAAAAGTGAATGTTGGTTTAGAAAGAATAAAGACAAGAGTGAAAATAATAATGCTTTTGTAACCCAGAGTACCAGCGAACAATTTCAAAAAGCACAGTGGATAGTGGACACAGGTGCGAGTAACCATATGTGTTGTGACCGTGATTTATTTACCACATATACTCCATCAACATCAAACACGGTTGTTACTGTAGGGAATGGTAACTTGTGTAGTGTGCATGGTTCCGGACAGATTGTGCTGCAAGTTAACAACGGTGAAAAATGGATTGATACAACCATTGATCATGTGTTATTCGTTCCAGAATTAAAAACAAACTTGCTATCTGTCAAATGCATCATGGATAGAGGTTATGTTATGGTTACAAATGAGAACATATGCAAATTTTCAAAGAAAAACAAAGTGTGTGCGGTATCTTATCGTAATCAGGATATGTATTTATTAGAGGTGCGTTACAAACATATTACAGCAAATGTTGCTAAATTGCAATCTGACTTAAATGAATGGCACGAAAAACTAGCACATCAAAATATGCAGCATGTAAAAAAGGTACTAGCGCAGAATAAAATTGAAGCTACTGATAACTTTATTCACAACTGTAAAGGATGTTTAGAGGGAAAATCACATCGCCTGCCTTTTTCTATAAGTCAGACAACAACTTCAAGAGTGTGTGAATTAATCCATGCGGATGTATGCGGCCCGATGGAGGAGAATTCCATTGGAGGAGCCAAGTATTTTCTTCTGCTCAAAGATGATTTTTCAAAATACAGAACTGTCTATTTTTTGAAAGGAAAGTATGAAGTTAAAGCTTACATTGAAAAGTTTATAAAGTTCAGTGAAAACATGACTGGCAAGAAAATTTTATATTTTAGAAGTGATAATGGTTTGGAGTTTATTAATAAAAATATGAAAGAAATGTTTGCTCAGTTTGGAATTATACATCAGACAACAGTTACATATACTCCAGAGCAAAATGGAAGAGCCGAGCGTGAAAATAGGACATTAGTGGAAACAGCTCGATCTCTATTGTATGCCAAGGGATTGCCAAAGAAATTATGGGCTGAGGCAATAAATACTGGATGTTATGTACTTAACCGAACAGGACTGAGTACTGATAAAGTGAAAACTCCATATGAGGTTTGGACAGGTAAAAATTATAACATACATGATTTAAAGATCTTTGGAAACCCTGTATTTGTCCATATTCCTAAAGAAAAGAGAGCAAAATGGGACTCTAAAGGTGAAAAAGGAATTATGGTAGGCTATGGAGAGCAGACAAAAGGATACAGAATATTTTTTGAGAAAAACAATACTGTTCAGATAAAAAGAGATGTGACATTTTTAAACTGCTCAAAAGAAATAGATTATAATATTGTATTGGAAGATGAACAAGACAAAAGAGAAATGCCTAGTCAATATGTAGAATTAAAATCACCTAAAGAAAAATCCAGTGATTCAAGTTCTGAAGATTGTGATGATGATAGCACTTATGAACCAGCTACTAGTGACTGTGATGATGATGTGGAGGTCGGAGCAGAGCCACTAAGAAGAGAACCTAGTCAGCGTAAGAAAAAGCAAACATCATTCTACAAATGCAATAATGTAGTTTTGTTAAAGGAGGATGAGCCGAGAACATACCAAGAAGCTATGAGGCATGAAAATGCATCTGAATGGCAAAAGGCAATACAAACAGAGCTGAATACACTAGCAGAAAATAGGACATGGGAATTTTGTCAGAAGCCTGGTGATAGTAAGGTAATTTCTAGTAAATGGGTATTCAAAATTAAATATATTAATGGGGCAAAGCAATACAAGGCCAGATTAGTAGCTAGGGGATTTGAACAAAACAATGATATTGATTATAATGACATTTATGCACCAGTGGCAAAGTTAACCACCTTTAGATTGTTTGTATCTGTTGCTACTTTGTTAAAATTACCAATCCATCAAATGGATGTCACTGGCGCATTTCTGTATGGTGAAATTAATGATGATGTGTATTTACAACTACCAGAAGGAGCATATAATGGTAATAATAATATTGTTAAATTACATAAGTCTTTATATGGTCTTAAGAAGTCTCCTAAACACTGGTATGACAAATTCAACTCAGTAGTGACACAGGAAAATTTTGTAAAATCTAAAGCTGATTCATGTCTTTATGTAAAGAACAATGATGAATGTAAAATTTATGTACTACTGTATGTTGATGATATTTTGACATTTGGTACAAATGAAACCCGTGTAAATGAGTTTAAAAATATGTTGTGTAGTAAATTTAGAATGAAGAATTTAGGTTTCATATCAGATTTCATTGGTATTAATGTTAAACAAAATTTAGAGACAGGTGTAACTGAGTTATCACAAAAGGAGTATTTAATAAATATTTTGAAGCGCTTTCATATGGAAAATTGTAAGCCTGTATCATCTCCTATTGATCAGAATTTTGTATTTAATCAGAACTATGATGAAAAGCCAGATAAGGATTTAGAAAACTTGTGTAGACAGATATTAGGATGTCTTATGTATGCAGCGTGTGGTACAAGGCCTGCTTTATGTACATCTGTATCTATTCTTAGTAGGTATCAAAATAAAGCTAATAATATGTTATTGTCATCATTGAAGAGAGTGCTTAGGTATATAAAACATACTATAGACTATAAACTTGTTTATAAATGCAATGATAACTGTAAACTAATAGGTTATTGTGACGCTAATTGGGGTGGAGATTTAGTTGATAGGAAATCCACCACTGGGTTCTGTTTCATGTTAAATAATTGTTTAGTCTCTTGGTGCTCCAAGAAACAATGTTCAGTAAGCCTTTCTTCTACTGAATCCGAATATATCGCTATGAGTATGGCTGCAGGTGAGGCATGTTGGCTAATAAACATATTAAAAGATCTCTTTCCTAAAGTAAATATGTGTCCAGTCACTATTATGTGTGACAATCAGTCCGCTATTAAGGTAGCCAGTACTGAGTGTATTAAAAGACTAAAACATATTGATATTCGTTACCATTATGTTAGAGAATTAATAAATAAAGATAAGATTGTTGTTAAATATATCAAGACTGAGAATCAATTGGCAGATGCCTTAACTAAGCCAGTAAATGCTTTGTTACTATTAAAATTTGCTAATCTTTGTATGTGTAACTTAAGAGAGTAATTGTTGACTTAAAGTTGAGAATAATTAATATTACATTGAAGGGGGGTGTTGGCATTAGTCTATGATAGACAATGTAATTATATTTAAGTTGGTAACATTGTGTGACTCTGTGGTAGTGGTAGCACTTCACTTGTAATCTTGTCGTGTCGTGTCTCATCTTAAGTAAAGTTACAATAAAACTCCAAGAAAGTATCTGCTGTTTTTAATTTAAACTACAGTGAGCCGACACTACACAGCTTGTAGACCATAATCTTTATTTATCAGTGTATAAAATCATATTGCTGAGTAGTGTCGGCTTACAATAGCACTACCCCAATTCTTCCGGTGGGTGTACGTAAGAGGCGACTAACGGTATTGGGGCTTTTAAGGGATTATTGGGCGATGCGGTTGGAGACCCTTCACTTTATTTTACCATCTTTTCCCCACTTACTTTCCAAAAGTGGCTGAGGAATTTATAATTCCTTAGTTCTGGCTACCCCATCTAGGGATTTATAGCCGTGAGTATATTTATGTATGTATGTATAAAAACATACCAGCAGTCCTAACAAAATCGAGCGGGTCGACAGCTTGGTCGCACAGATCACGAACGCGCAACAACGCTTCCGAATATTGGTCCTTCAAGTTGTTAAAATGCTCGTCTGCCACCTACACATATTAAGATATAAGAAAAAAGTAAAATATACTCATATTATAAAGCGACATGATAGTCCAGTGGATAGAACACCTGCCCGAAAACAGAAGGGCGTGAGTTCCAATTCTGGGTCGGGCCTACACCAATTTGCCTTTTCTAAAGTCATATGTGTGGTTAATTTATCATGGTTGTTAACGGTGAGGGAAAACATAGTGAGGAAACCCACATGACTGAGTTGTACTTAGTCATGTGACAGTGTATTCGTACAAAACGGCGATAGGCCTGCCCCCTATCACGTGAGTTCACTGTCTAAGCAAAACGTGGGTACCATCTCTGGACACTAGATGGCGCTGCCATGTGAGTTCAGAAGTATTGGTACCTCTGCCAACTCCTTCGGGGATAAACGGCGTGAACGTTTATGTTATGTTATGTTATAAAGTGGTAAAGTTTGTTTGTAAGGGATAATTTTCCAAAATGCTGTTCCAAATTCCTTTCTGATTGTGAAATTATTATCATTATGGGTATAATGATAATAATTTCACAATCAGAAAGTTACACTATGCAAAAACGCTATTACAATAAATTTCATAAGCGGTGTGAGGTAATTGAAGAAGCCTTGAGTATTTGAAAGACAAAACCTATTTGTGCGAAGCTGGGGTGATTTACTAGTTTAGCATAAATGAAAAGGTACACAGATAAAAGTCATTTCTCTTGCTGCTAAGAAAATTGGTGATAGAACTATATTATTAATATAATGAAAATATTACCTTGCTGTTGGGGTTACTGAATCGAATCTTTCCGGCGGCAATCACTTGAGGAGCCAATTTCTCGACCTGCAAGTATACAAAAATTAAAAGTTAATTTTAAACTACAACTTAGGTTACTTATTTATTAGAAACCACACTTTACGAGCCTATGTCGATTTACATACATTAATCCCTAGAAGGGGTAGCCAGAGCCTCAAAATAGGAAATTCCTCAGCCACTTTTGGAAGTTTAGTAGGGAAAAGATTGTAAAATAAATGTTTAAAAATCACTTAAGAAGCGTCAATATCTTTAGTTGCTTCTTATGAGCACCCTCGGGATGAAATGTGGTAGTGCTATTCTAAGGCAAAACTACACAGCTATACCTACTGTGTAAGGTGAAACAGCAAAGATATACTGGCCATTACACCCTGCTGTTTACCAACTTATAATTTGTATTTATGCTTAGCTTGAAAAACATTTACACACCGCGATGTAGGAATGTGAGCGAGAAAGTGCTATGAGTGAGACGCTGGTATGTGCGAGTGAGTCCGCAATAGTGTGGGCTCTAACAAAACTCTCACGGTAATAGTGTATATTACGAACCTGCAATCCATGGTAAGCGAGTTGGTCTGCCAACTTCTTGTCGTGTCGCACGTTGTTGGCGGCCATGTTGGCTGTGGCGGCCGCGCGGTTTGAGAACGATTGTAAGTTGTTTGCTGCTGAAGCGAATTTTGCATCGCGGCCTGGGGTACCTGGGAAATTAAGATTATATGTAGTGTGGATGGAAATGTAACAAAATATGCGAGAGTATTCACGACTATAAATCCCAAAATAAATGCCGTGTAGTGTCGGCTTAGAATAACACTACCCCATTTCTACCCGTGGGTGATCGTAAGAGGCGACTAAGGGTATGGGGCTTTTTAAGTGATTATTGGGCGATGGGGTTGGAGACCCGTCATAAAAAAAAAACATTATTACCATCTTTTCCCCAATCAACTTCCAAAAAGTGGCTGAGGAATTACTCATTCCAAAGCTCTGGCTACCCCGTTAAGGGATTTATAGCCGTGAGTATATGTATGTATGTAAATCCCTAAAAAGTAGTAGCCAGAGCTTGAGAAGATTGATTAATATAAGTACAAGTCTCACACACTATCATTATATCAAAGACTTCTTTGAAATATTATTTTTAAAAATGTCTTAGAGTAAACGAAACGGGGATTGTTAGGGACATCATTAGAGGTCAAATGAGCTAAGCTCGCGTCACAAAATGTACTGGGTTCAGAAAAAAAAAGTTGTCGTTATCAAATTGGTCACATAATAAAAGTTGTTCAAAGTGCTCTTTTTGTTACATCCTGTACTTAAATCTTTAAACATTTTATTTCATAGTACATTTGCATATAAACATGTATGAGTAGAAGTGCGAGTGAAACTTGAAATTGACTATGTTTTAAGTATGTTATTTTCTTTATGTTGATGCTGTTGGTTTCTTATAAATATGTGTCTATCAACCCTAATATGCCTTCCATTATAAGTACAAAAATAATCAAAAAACCAGTCTCACCTTCCGGAGTATTAACCGCCTCAGTAAACTGCCTCAAAGGTGCGGCCACATCAATGAAATCTTCGACGACTCGATTGACGACTGCGCGATCCATCGCTTGCTTTAGCTCGTGCAGTTTGTCTGTCAGCTCTCTGTAAGCGGTGATGTATGTGGAATAAGTTATTTTCGTATGATGACATGTTTCAAAGGGTTTTAATAGGGTAGTTAAAATGGTTAAGAGGCAATAAGCTACACTTGGGTTTAAACGATGATAAATCTTTTTAAATAATTTTCGTTGCATTGTATAAACTAGCCCTCTCTTGATTATATTTACATTTACATTGCTGTGCCCTACAGGGTCCATATTTGTACTTAAATATCTTTGTAAGATCATAAAGAGATCATAAGCAAATAAAGAATTTTGAATTTTGAAATCATTCGTCAACCCATATTTGTTGACGACTGCGCTGCACGATCCATCGCTTGCTTCAGCTCGTGCAGTTTGTCTGTCAGCTCTCTGTAAGCGGTGATGTATATGGAATAAGTTATTTATGTATAATGACATGTTTGAAAGGGTTTTTATAGGGCAGTAAAAATTGTTAAGAGGCAATGAGCTACACTTGCTTTTAAACGATAATAAATCACTCGTCAACCCATATATGTTGACGACATTGTTTTTTTAAATTGTTTGGTATTTTTTTTAACCCGATTTGTTTGTTTTAGGTCGTGCAGTTTGTCTGTCAGCTCTATGTAAGCGGTGTGTATGTGAAATTTGAAAATAGTGATTGCGAGTTCATTGTAGGATAACCTATTTAAAGAATGTGGAGGAGGTAGATAAAATGGTTAAGAAGGTGTTAGTCACACAATGGAAAAAAACGTCTAAACCTATTTGTAGTATGTGTCTCAAATATATACCATTACTTTGTATGATTCTAATGAACTTCTCGTGCTTACCGTGACGTACCGTGAATGTGAGTTCATTAGTTTTCTCTTACATAGTATATCTTTTTAAATAAATTTGGTATAGCTACAATTTTTCTCCATATTTTTCTTTTATAATGTGGGCTTTGGGATGTGCACTCTTTTCTATTCAGTTGACTATTCGGTATGGAGACATTTAGGCAACATATAGACTGCGTTTTTTTTTTCCTTATCTTTAAGGATCTTTGCGATGAGTTCTATTACAATTATGATATATGAATATTAATAATTACCTTGCGATAGCTCTAGCCTCATCTGAATCTCCTCTCCCTTGCATATAAATATCAGCTAGTCTGTCTGACAATATCTGTACGTCCGAACACAGTTGGAGAATCTCTGCTTTTATCATTACTTTGTACGATTCTGGCAAACCACTCTTGCTTCTCTCACATTCATTATTTTTGCCTTACACGATTTTATTAAAACACTAAATTTATTTTTTTCAGATTAAGAATGTTAGCTTACAATTCACAGTCCTATCTCTTCTGTTGTCATCTAATAAGATGCCTAAGCGTAGGATTTTTTTAAAGTTACTTAATGACTCCTTTTTTTTTTTAGACAACCTTAGCAATGAATTTTAATAAGTAATAGCTACCTTGCAACGGCCCTCGCTTCATCAGAATCTCCTCTCCCTTGCATACAAAGATCAGCTAGTCTGTCTGACAATCTCTGTACGTCTGAACACAGTTGGAGAATCTCTGCTTTCTCGCGACCTTGGAGGCCGTCTGCTATCTGAAAATTGTATATATAGTGAAAAATTTGGTATATAGAAAGGATTCAACCTACATATATAGTACTTATATAATAACAACAAGAAAAGTTGTTGCTGATTTACATTTTATGCATTAAAATACTTGAATAAAGCAAATAATTAAGTTCCACTTATTTATTATAATACCATGAGTTTATGCTGCCTCTTTAATAATAATAATTATTATAACGACAAGGAATTCGAATTTACAAAAAACAGTACATTATTGCACTGTGAATGAAGATAAACAAAATGTCTTTATTTAGTTAATGCTGCTTTACACGCCTAGATTCAGTGCAATAAAAACTTAAAAAACAAATTTCTTAACAAATGACTTTTCAACATTACCAAATTTCGACACAGGCGGGATTCGAACCCGCGACCTCGGGTATACGCCCCCGTCGCTCTTGCCAATTGAGCTACTGTGTCAATGGCTGCCAGCGCAAAATTCTTCTATCCTTTATTTCTTTTACACGTTTTATTAGTGTTTGCGTTTCCTACCTCCGAATTTTTTACTAATTCGGAAGGCCACTTGTCTATCTTTTCAGATAGAATGCAAATGTTGAAAACGCCTAACTATCACATGATGAAAATCTTTTTGTTCATGAAAACCTCATGTGGAGAGTACTAGTAAATAAAGGAAAGAAAAATTTCGACACAGGCGGGAATCGAACCCGCGACCTCGGGTATACGCCCCCGTCGCTCTGCCAATTGAGCTACCGTGTCAATGACAGCCAGTACGAAATTCTTCTATCCTTTATTTCTTACGGGGGCGTTTACCCGAGGTCACGGGTTCGATTCCCGCCTGTGTCGAAATTTTTCTTTCCTTTATTTATTAGTAATAATCCCCACATGAGGTTTATATCAACAAAAACATTCAAATTACCAATAGTTTTTTAAATTAACAAATCTATCTTACCCTCTGTCCCTGAGCAACGATGCTGTTAATCGCCTTCTGACCCTCAACCCTGGTGTTCGGGTCCGAGTTGGGGTGCAGCAGCCATTTGTGGGCCGTCTCCAATCTGTATAACATCATTTAATTAGTATTAATATATCATTAAGGGATTTTAAGGGATTTTTGGGCGATGCGGTTGAACACCCATCACCAACAACCTTTATTTTACCATCATTTATCCACTCAACTTTTCAAATGTGGCTGAGGAATTTTTAATTCTTTAGCTCTGGCTACCCCTTTTAGCGATTTATAGCCGTGAGTATATGTATGTATGTATAATAAAAATAATAATAATAAAATTTTATTCAGTTTTCAAAAGTACATAATATTCGTCTTAACCTAGTTAGTTATTTAAAGTACAAAATATTACATTTTCCTGTTCCTGAGCTAGGTAATTTACCTGTATTTCAGGCAACAATAAACAAAAAAGGCTTAAACTATCAGTTTTCATATAATGGTATTGGTAAGTAGTGTATAAATTATTATCAGAATCGATTGTATCTAACTAATTGTATTATTATGATAAAAATAAATAAAAACATCTTATATTAACTTATTATATTAAGCAATTCCTCTGATTCCGTGTATGTAAGATTTAATAGCCACGATTGAAGTGTATGTAATATATCATATCATTATACCTTCGATCAAACATAATTAAAGATAATTTGAATCTTTTTGTTCATGAAAACCGCATGTGGGGATTATTACTAATAAATAAAAAATAAATAAAGGAAAGAAAAATTTCGACACAGGCGGAAAAAAAAGAAATTTTTCTTTCCTTTATTTATTTTTTATTTATTAGTAATAATCCCCACATGCGGTTTTCATGAACAAAAAGATTCAAATTATCTTTAATTATGTTTGATCGAAGAATTCGTGAAATTTTTTTTTCCTTTATTTATTAGTAATAATTAAAGATACACGAAATATTGTGCCCATGTCTAAATCAATGACAATGTGGATGGCATGATTTTGGCATGGCATACGTCCGTAGGATCAAAACGTTTCTAGACCAGAAAACGTTCTTACAAAGGCGGGGTCCGAAGTGAGAAGAATAAAAGAGCATGTATGAGAAGAATAATGAATGTAAGGGAAGCAAGATAGTTTTGTCAAGATCGTACTACTCGTAAGTGGCGATCGATAGTCTCTGCCTACCGTGATGGGAATAATGGGCGTGAGTATAAGTAAGTAATCATCAAGGGCCTGTTACGGCTATGATAGACGGTTTAAACAGTGTCTGGTATAAGTAACTCCAATGTTTTGACTGCACCTACGTTGGTGGCTATGTAGACCTATACGAGACCTACAAAGCCTACCACATCTAGAACAAGGGAAGTCACTTGTTTGTGGTTGGGAAGCGGGTAGATAAGTAAGTAAGCAAGTAGTCAAAATCGTAATTATTTCCTTTAATCGTAAAATAAACAAACATAATACTGGAAAATAAATTCTACAGGATGACTACGAAGTCTGTAATACATAACGAATGAATTAGCTACATATTTCGTTGTTGGATACTGATTTATCATTTTATTTTATTTTTTGAAGCAAAAGTCATCTTAATCAAAAATAAAAAAAAAAATACAGTGACAGTGTATTCGTACAAAACGGCGATAGGCCTGCCCCCTATCACGTGAGTACACTGTCCATGCAAAACGTGGGTACTCTGAATCTGAACACCAGGTGACAAAGTCACGTGATGTTCAGAAGTATTAGTACCTCTGCCAATCCCTTCGGGGATATTCGGCGTGAACGTTTATGTTATGTTATCAAAAAATAACCTTTCAGGTATGTGAAATGTTATCTGAATGCATCTTGTATATTAACCTCTTCTTTATTTTATTTATAAACGTGGGTACCTTCTATGGACACTAGATGGCGCTGCCATGTGAGTTCAGAAGTATTGGTACCTCTGCCCACCCCTTCGGGGATAAACGGCGTGAATGTTTATGAACGTTTAAATAAAAAGATGAATGTATCTAGTTACCTAGCTTGCAAAGTCTTTCCTCCTTGTTTCTCGGCATCTCTGACACCCTCGTTCACTATAGAGTCCAATTCGTTGAGCTGCGATCGAAGATCACCTGACAGGTTCAGTGCCTGAAAATTATATAATTTGTAATTTAATTATTTATGTCTTTTATTTGATAAATTAGTGATACTTAAGCCAATTCCAACTCTTAACTTTTTCGAAAAATGGAAAAAAAATGGCTATAACTTAAGTGATAGATATCCGGAAGCTTATGAATAATAAAAGTGTGATTTAAGTGACAATGTTCATTTTGTAACCAACATTGTTAGAGGCACAACTGTGCTTTTTACAATGATGCATTCACACAATAGATATTTTTTAATTTCATGTGTGCGAACTAAAATACGTTTTTGCAAGTAAAGAAGAGAAAGAAAGAAACAGCCACATTTGAAAAGTTGAGTGGGGAAATGATGGTAAAATAAAGGTTTTTGGTGATGGGTGTTCAACCACATCGCCCAAAAATCCCTTAAAATTCTTAAAATCCCTTAATGATATATTAATACTAATTTAATGGTGTTATACAGATTGGAGACGGCCCACAAATGGCTGCTGCACCCCAACTCGGACCCGAACACCAGGGTTGAGGGTCAGAAGGCGATTAACAGCATCGTTGCTCAGGGACAGAGGGTAAGATAGATTTGTTAATTTAAAAAACTATTAGTAATTTGAATGTTTTTGTTCATGAAAACCTCATGTGGGGATTATTACTAATAAATAAATAATAAATAAAGGAAAGAAAAATTTCGACTCAGGCGGGAATCGGACCCGCGACCTCGGGTATACGCCCCCGTAAGAAATTAAGGAATTTGAATTTGAACCAAGTTTACAGAAAACCAGTATAAACACTAAATTTTTGAGAACACAAATGGGGAAAATGAAAAAAATAAAAAAGATATCATATAACTAAAGACAGAAAAATATAAACAAAAAAAACTACAAACAGAAGCACATCATTAAAAAAAAACAAAAACAATAATAATAAAAATTTTGGGATGTTGTGAAGAGCTAGTATCGTAGTATCGGAGAGCGTTAACGTTGGAGTTTTTGGGTGAGTATCGTAGGCAATAATTTCATACATATTTTCGTTTTTTATTCAGTACTGTGAGCTACAAACTACGATGTCACTATAAGTGAACATATGGTAGAACACCAATTTTAAGTAGGCTTAAATTGCGCCCTTGCTTTATATTTTAACTAGCTTTTTGCCCCGCGACTTCGTCTGCGTGGACTTCATTTTTTGCATCCAGTTTACATAATACCAAAATACCGAAACACTATCTCTACTTCTGTTTTTTATATTTATAATCCCGCGGGTGTTGTAAATGACATAAAAGATATTAAGGCTTTTTAAGTGATTGTTGGGCGATGCAGTTTGTGACCCATCACTAACAACCTTTATAACCTATCTTTTATCAATATATTTCCAAAATTGGGTGAAGAATTAGTATCTCCGAAGCTATGGCTACCCTTTTATGGAATTTATGGTTGTTAGCATATATTCATGAATGATTGATAGATGGATTTCATAAATTCAATCGCACCAAGTTTAATTATAAAATGTAAAAATCTCTATATTAAATTTCATTTGCTATAGCAACCCGTTAGGGGTTGAGTTCCAAAAATTCCTTTTTAATTGTTCATAAGAATCATGAAACAAATATACCAAGTTTTTATGTTCAGAAATGAGAATATCTTTAGTAAGTACAGATACGGATAGTAGTTTGGCGCTGCGGCGACGGCCCGGTGCTGCCCCCTACACTGACCGTTGGTGATAGTGGGAGAGCTTGCAGCGATTGCTCGGCAATATAGGGATGATTAGTGGTGGATCTCCTTCCAAAATAATCGCTAAATTGAAGGGATAGTGCTTGTTATTATTGTATATAATGCTATTTTAAGCTAACAAAACATTTTTTTACAAAAAGCTTGAATTACCTGAGATACGAACCCGGGACGATTGATTCATAATAGTTCTAATTAAATATTCATAGTAGTTAGTTATACCGCTACGCAACGGAGACGTTACCGGGGCGGTGAATTTTTATTACGCTTTATTTCATATTAGTCTTACTATTGATAAACAAATTTGTCATTTAAATTGATGAAACCCCTTCATCTTTCCAAAATGAACATTAACAAAGTGTCTGATGTGAATTCCATCGATGATAAAAATAATCGCTGCAATATTTTGGGCCATATATGAGTTAAGGTTTTTTGATGTTCCTATGAGAACTCTTGCGGATTCCTTAGTTTCAAGGAATCGTCGTCGTTTCATTTAGCTTCTAAATTTACATGTTAATATTCGTTTGCAATATAAGTAGATGTAAAAAAAATGTATACGATAAAAAAATAGTACGTCATCCCTCGGGAGTTCCTTATTTTCGGGGATCCATTACCGTACCATTAAGCTTCTAAATTTTGATTTTTATATTAGTTTACAATATTTTACGTTGTTTTAAACGATACACAGCGCCATCTCCAATGCATCCAGCAAGCAAACAATATTTTTGATTTCCCCTGGGAACATATTTTTTCCGGGATAAAAAGTACCCTATTATTTAATTTAGACTTCTAACTACACGTCTGAAAAATTTCAAAGCAATCGGTTCAGTATTTACGGCGTGAAAGCGGAACAAACAAACAAACAAACTCACTTTCCCATTTATAATATTAGTATGGATTAAGTAACATACGGAGCTTGGTTCAATGGGTTTCTGGCGACCGCTAGACGGCGAACTCACTCGCATACTAGCAGCGTCATAAAAAATCGTACATCGCGGTATCGAAATGTTTCTATAGCTAAACGTAAATACTAATTCTAAGTTGGTACACAGCAGGGTGTACTGGCCAGTATATCTCTGCTGTCCCCACGGTGGTGACCCCCGACAACAGCATGACGAATCTTTCTAGTACATTTCTCAATCTACCCACATCTTCTACTCCTCGCTTACCTTACCAAACTACTCTACTCACCCTACCGAGCATCTACTGGCACGCTACTCTGCCTCACTGCTCACACTGCACTCTTCTACTAGACGGCGAACTCGCTCGCACACTGGTCCCTCTCTACTATTGATAACAGGTACCGCCTAGCTCTTCGATATCGTCTATCGACTAGGAGGGGAGTACTGTGGCGACCGCTAGACGGCGAACTCACTCGCATACTATACTAGCAGCGTCATAAAAAATCGTACATCGCGGTATCGAAATGTTTCTCTAGTTAAACATAAATACAAATTCTAAGTTGGTACTCAGCAGGGTGTACTGGCCAGTATATCTTTGCTGTTTCCACAGATCTACTGCGTTGTGATTACACGTTTTGTTAACCAACTGAGTCTTGAGATAATTAGGTTGAGTGATTTATACGAGATTAGGATGTTTTGTTCTTGAAAACCACATGTGGGGATAAATAAAGGGAGGTCGTGGGTTCGATTCCCGCTGACGTCGAAATTTTTCTTTCTTTTATTTATCACTGATCTTATACGAGTAACTCGAGTTAAATAAGTAATAGAACTTATAATTACCTTGACTTCCCTGCCGCGGCCAAACTGTCTCTCGTCGCACAATTGATCTGCATTTATGCCACCAGATCTGAAACAAATCGTATATTTTAACAACAGAATCCTATTTCTGAAGCAGCCAGGTAAATAGTAATAAAATATGATTGGGAAGTTTCGTATATTATTCTAATGCTACAATTATTAATATTTATTTTTTTATTTACATACATACATACATATACTCACGGCTATATTTCCCTAGAAGGGGTAGCCAGAGCTAAGGATTTAGAAATTCCTCAGCCACTTTTGGAAGTTGAGTGGGGAAAATATGGTAAAAATAAAGGTTTTTAGTGATGGGTCTCGACCGCATCGCCCAAAAATCCAATATAAAGCCCCGATACCCTTAGTCGCTTCTAACGACACCCGTGGGAAGAAAGGGGTAGCGACATTCAAGCCGGCACTACACGGCAACTTTTTTGTTTATAAAATATATAAACGAAAGGATATACGATGTATATCTATATAATACCTTATTCATGTAAAACAATAATCTCACTCACATTAACTCGATTTCAGATAGCGTCATCACATTTTTAACGATGTGCATGATATAAAATAAACTATCAAAACTAAATTTATCAGCAAATATCTCCTCAACACAACACAATACCTGAAGGGCAAGCACGAGCGCTATTTTATCGGTACGATAACGGTTTGAATGAGATGGCAGTATACGATACTAAGTAAGTGCGTAAGAGATGGCTGCTTTATCCCACGCGATAACTAGTTTAAACACCGCTCGTACTAGCCGGGCTGTTTTTTGTATGTTCAGAATGATGCTAATTTATTTCTTCCCGCGGGTATCGTAAAAGCGAATTAAGGTTAAGATCTTTTTAAGTAAAATTGGGTGATGTGGCTTGAGACCATCACTAACCACCTTTTATTTTACAACTAAAAACTGGCTAAGGAATTTTTGAAGATGACGTGATAGCTCAATGGGTAGAACAGCGGTTATCGTGAAAACGACTAGTGTTCAAATCCCGGATCGCGGGCCTACACAAATTTGTCTTGTCTAAGGACATATGTGTGGTTAATTTATCAAGGTTGTTAACGGTGAGGGAAAACATCGTGAGGAAACCAACATGGCTGAGTTGTACTTAGTCATGTGACAGTGTATTCGTACAAAACGGCGATAGGCCTGCCCCCTATCACGTGAGTACACTGTCCATGCAAAAAACGTGGGTACTCTGAACACTAGGTGACAATATCACGTGATGTTCAGAAGTATTAGTACCTCTGCCAACCCCTTATATGTATGTGTATATATGAATTTCTGAATCTGCATCTGACTTCCTGTTTATGGGATTCATAGCTATAAGTTTGTATATTCTACTATCATTATCTGGAAAAATCAGTCTTCCTATCCCTTAACCTTTAAAATCTTCTAAATCGAACAATAGCGGAAGTACCAAATCAAAATGAAGGACGGTGATAAAGGAAACGCACGCCCAAGACCTTTGCTCGTCTCGAAATAGACTTACAGTTCGGTCGCCAAATCGCAGGTAACCGTATACGTTTACATGAAATAACATTACGTTGTGTAACTGGTGATTCATTTGAAACGGATATTAGGGAAGGCCGACCATGTGTAATTTATCATTTTTGAAAACTGCCGACCTTTACTCATTAATAGGGCCTATTTTTTAAATTTTTCGTGGAGTTTTCTTTTTGTTTTCTTTTGTTTCATCGGTTGAAGAGTTGCAAGAGATGATGAATATTGCATGTGCGTCATTTGAAAGAAAAGGAATGAGAGTGAATGTGGATAAAACCAAAACCATGGTTTTTTAAAAGAGAGGAGAATATGACTGAATGCGTTATTGAGTTCAATAATTAGAAAGTGGAACAAGTGAAAGAGTTCGTATATCTGGGAAGTTTGTTTACTAGGGATGGAAAATGTGATGAAGACATTGAAAGAAGAGTAAAAAAGGGTAATGCGGTGAATGGAGCACTGGATAGTCTTATGTCTAGTCAATCGGTGTCCGCAAAGGCCCGAATGGCTGTGCATGATGCTGTCCTCGTTCCTACGCTTATGTATGGCAGTAAATGTTGGGTGTGGCAAAAGAAGCATGAAAGCAGAGTGAATGCAGTAGAAATGAGATCCCTCAGAAATGTTTGTAATGTGAGGTTATGTGATCGTGTGAGGAATGATGTGATTCGTAAAAGGTGTGGTGTAAAAGATGATATTGTAAGAAAGATAGAAAAAGGAATGTTGAGATGGTTTGGGCATATAGAGAGGATGGATGACAGTAAATTGGTAAAAGAGATCTATAGAGCCAATGTGGAAGGTAATGTTAGTAGAGGACGACCTCGGAGGACACATTTGGATCAAATAGACAATGTGCTCAAAAAGGCAGGTGTCCGAAGTACGAAGAATAAAAGAGCATGTATGAAAAGATTGATGGATGTGAATGAAGCTAGAGAGGTTTGTCAGGATCGTACCAAGTGGCGATCGATAGTCTCTGCCTACCCCAATGGGAACTAACGGCGTGAGAATGTATGTATGTATGTATGTATGTTTCTTTTTGCCTATTTTAACTTCGGTCTTTAAGTATATATCTAACACGACTTTGTTTTATAGTCCTTAGCTTCCAAAGGTCTGCCTGTCAGAAATCGCTTTTAGTGATAACTGATAAGACAGCTTTGTTTTTGATTGTAAAAAAGTTTTGTTTGTATAATTATGTTTTTAAGATGTGCAATAAAGAGTTTTCTATTCTATTCTATATGGGTCGCAGAATCGTATTACAAAGAGTTGTTTTTTACCTTCTATTACTAATAACATGAGTGAATGATTGAATAAAATACTAACTGACAGCTGAATCTGAAACAAGTTAAGATGATCAAGTTCACCGAAGGCCTTTCAATGGTCAATAAAACAACGATATAAGACTGAGTTGCTTTTAAACGCTTCTATTTTAGCTGAATTGGCCATTTGTGAAAATAAGAAACAAACAACACAAGAAGTTCAAGCTGAGAACACACCAGATCTTTGTTTACACATTCTGAGTGTCGCCTTCCAAGAGATAAGCAACTTACTTAAACACGCGCCCTTTGTTCCCACTGGGGTAAGCAGAGACTATAGATCACCACTTGGTACGATCCTAACAAATCTGTCTTGCTTCTGTCACATTCATCATTCTTCTCATACATACACCATCATGTAAGTCGATCTACCTTCCTAGGTTTCACACCATATTGCCAACATACATACATACATATACTCACGCCATTAATTCCCATTGGGGTAGGCAGAGACTATCGATCGCCACTTCGTACGATCCTGACAAACCTCTCTAGCTTCGTTTACATCCATCAATCTTTTCATACATGCTCTTTTATTCTTCATACTTCGGACGCCAGCCTTTTTGAGCACACTCTCAATTTGGTCCAAGTGTGTTCTCCGTGGTCGTCCTCTACTAACAATACCATCCACACTAGCTCTATAGATCCCTTTTACCAATTTTCTATCATCCATCCTCTCTATGTGCCCAAACCATCTCAACATTCCTTTTTCTATCTTTCTTACAATATCATCTTTCACACCACACTTTTCACGAATAACACTATTTCTCACTCGGTCACACAATCTAACATTACAAATTTTTCTGAGGGACCTCATCTCTACTGCATTCACTCTGCTCTCATGCTTCTTCTGCCACACCCAACATTCGCTTCCATACATAAGCGTAGGAACAAGAACAGCATCATGCACAGCCATTCGGGCCTTTTCAGACACCGATTGACTGATCATTAGGCTATTCATTGCTCCATTTACCGCATTGCCCTTTTTCACTCTTCTTTCAATGTCATCATCACATTTTCCATCCCTTGTAAACAAACTTCCCAGATATACAAACTCCTTCACCTGTTCCACATCCTTACCATCAATCGCAATCACGCATTCTGTCACATCTTCCTGTCTCTCAAAAACCATCGTTTTGGTCTTATCCACATTCACCCTCATTCCCTTTCTTACAAAAGACTCACATGCAATATTCATCATCTCTTGCAACTCTTCTGCCGATGATGCAAGTAGCACTTGATCGTCAGCATACAAGAGGCATTTAATGATGAATCCACCCATCCTTAGTCCATAATCACTTTCACGCAACTCTGTCAAACAGTCATCCATGAACAAATTGAAGAGCCACGGAGAAGCTACACATCCCTGTCGGACACCCCTAGAGATTCCGAACCAGTCAGTGTTTTCCCCGTTTACTCTTACACATGCACTAGAATCCTCATAGAGTGATACCAATGCACGTATAAGTTGACTCCCCAAACCGAACTTGGATAACACCTCCCATAAACACTTTCTTACCACCCTATCATACGCCTTCTCTAAATCAATGAAGGAGCAATACACCTTTTGGTTCTTAGCTAAGAACTTTTCAGTGATGCTCTTTAGAGAGAAGATTTGATCCATACATCCCATTCCTTTCCTAAAACCCGCTTGCACATCCCATATTTTCTCATCAGTTTCATTAATCACTCTTTCAATCAGTACCTTAGCATACAATTTACCAACAATGCTGAGTAAGCTGATGCCGCGGTAGTTTTTAGCCTCTTGGTGTGACCCCTTTCCTTTATATAGAGGCACAATCACCGCCTTGCACCAGTCTCGAGGAACTTTGCCACTCGACCAGCATTTTTGGAAAAGGAAGTACAACCAAGAAGCCACCAACCCTTTACCAGCCCTCAGCATTTCGATAGTAATCCTATCATACCCTGCCGCCTTCCCTACTTTCATACTTTTCATTGCTTTCATTATTTCTTCCATACTAATCTCACTGTCACTGAAATCACCCATCTCTTCGTTCCAATCAACATTACTGTCGATTGGCGAAGAAATGGATGCATCCTCTTTTTCAAACAGTCCCTCAAAATAATTCTTCCATACCCGTTTCATGCTACTTTCATCCGTCGCCAATTCACCCTGTTCATCTCTTATTACATTCACTCTCGTGTTTTGGGAAACTCCCTTTTCCTTCCGGATATACTTCCAGAATAACTTTTGGTTATTCCGGAAATTATCAGAAAGTTTCCTCTCACACCACTCTTGCAAATGCCGCTTTTTCTTTTCTATTTTCTTCTTCACCTCATTCTTAACTCTCTTATATTCATCTTCACTTTTCTGCACTACATCGTCAGTTACACTCGCATTCATCCGTTTACTAGCTTTAATCGCTAGTAAATCTAACCACGCTTTCTTCTTATCTCCAACCGCCTCTTTCACAACTTTATCCCACCAACTTGTTGGTGGTCTATTTGACCTTTTACACACACCACAAACTTCCGTCGCACATTCAACCATCGTCGATTTGAGCACATCCCATACTTCTTCTATTTCCATTTCATCCTTCATCTCCACGCAACTTAGTCTATCATCCAATTTTCTCACATATTCATCTCTGATATTTTCATCTTCTTGCAGTTTTTCCACTTTTATTCTCGCAAAATCCGTTGTTGACACTTTAGGCCTGTGACGCCAACGCGTACACAGACCCCTTAATCGTGATATAACGAGAAAGTGATCTGTGCCAACGTTCGTGCCCCTATAGACCCTGGTGTCAACAACCTTTGCTCTCAGCCTTTCATCAACTATCACAAAATCAATCATACTTCTCTCGCTTCCCCTCTGTCTTGTATACATATGGATATCTTTGTGTTTAAACAACGTGTTTGTAACACAAAGATTCCTCTCCAAACATACCTCAATCAATTTCTCACCATTCTCATTCATTCTTTGATCACTAAACTTTCCTAAAACTCTTTCGCAACCGTTGCGTGACACACCAACCCAGCCATTAAAATCTCCTAGCATTATAATTCTCTCATTCTGATCACACCCATTCACAACATCGTCTAACAGATTCCAAAACTCCTCCCTCTCGGATAGGGATTTAGACATGTCCGGAGCATAAACGCAAATTATGCGCATCCGGACTAGTCCCAATTTCACCTTAATCCACAGGAGCCTTGGACTCACACATTCGTAATCTTTCATACACTGAGCCATCCTTTCAGATATCAGAAGTCCCACTCCTTGGCTAGCTCGGTCATTGTCAGCGACTCCAGACCAGATTGCTGTGATGTTGCCAAGTTGTGAAACTTCCTTTCCCTTACGCTTCGTCTCATTTAAACATAGAAAATCCAGTTTTCTTTCATTCATAATCATACATACTTCATCTAATTTTTCAAACATTCCTCCACATACATTCATCGTACTGAAGCGGGTCTCTTTAGCCCACTTTTCGCCCCGTGAGAAACCATGGCGTGATGAGTGGCGAGCTACATCGCCGCCTCCGTGTTTATTAGAATTGGAACACATATTGGACCCACGAGAAGCAAGGGAAGTAAACTGTCCACCTAGCCAGAGCCCCGCTTGACTAGGTAAGGTTATTTAGTACCCGGAGTGCACCAAGCTCCGGGACGGCGGCACGCTAGCGACCAGGCTCACCCCTGGCCACGCATCCCTCGGCGCGGCAGACCTTGGGTTGCCAAATAACCCTTTATAAACCCAAAGCCTTAAAATTCAGCTCAGTGTTCACACTGTAAATTCTTGAAGGGGTGGCATAGGTACTAATACATATATAACATAATAACATAAACGTTCACGCCGAATATCCCCAAAGGGCTTGGCAGAGGTACTTATACTTCTGAACATCACGTGACTTTGTCACCTGGTGTTCAGAGTACCCACGTTTTGCATGGACAGTGTACTCACGTGATAGGGGGCAGGCCTATCGCCGTTTTGTACGAATACACTGTCACAAAACTAAGTACAACTCAGTCATGTGGGTTTCCTCACGATGTTTTCCCTCACCGTTAACAACCAGGATAAATGAACCACACACTTGTCTTTAGAAAAGACAAATTGGTGTAGGCCCGACCCGGGATTTGAACACTAGTCGCTTGCACGTTAACCGGTGTTCTACCCATTGAGCTATCACGTCGTCTACTAATACTTCTGAACATTACACGACATTTTGGTGTCATAGTATACTGAGTACCCACGTTTTGATTGGACAGTTCATCCAAGTAAAAGGGGGCAGGCCCATCACCGCTTTGTACGAATATTCGACATATATGACGAAGTACACCTCAGCCGTATGGATTTCCTTATGATGTTTTCACGCACCGAAACCCTATTATTAAGACGTATGAAACCTTAGAATGACATTACCCAAGGTAGTCGCAGGAGGCGACTAGGGGGTGGGCCTGTTTAAGTGATTTCTGGGCGATGCGGTCGGACTGGAATTGAAGAATCACCAACGATACTCTATTTCTACCATCTTGTCCCTATCAACTTCCAAATGTGGCTGAGGACTTTCTAGCTCCGAAGCTCTGGCTACCCCTTTTTGGGATTTATGACACTATACTACGAGGGCGGGTCAATAAGCCCGTGACTTTTTGAATTTCTGACCTCTTCACTGAAACAACATTACTGTTCCTGTGAACAGGCATCTTTCAGTTGACTCCTGTCTAAATTATCTAAGACAGCTATTTTTATCAGACTACTCACAAATTTGAAGAGGAAATGGAAAAAGTGAATTTCCTGTGCTTATTAAGCATTATTTCTTGCGAAAAAAAACCATTACCGAGACCAAGGCTATGCTTGATAAATTGATTGCTTGATTTCAATGGTAAAAAGTGGTTTATTGAATTTCGTTGTGGCCGTACAAGCACTGAAGATGCCGAACGTCCTGGACGCCCAGTTGAGGTCTCTACACCCGAAATAATCAAAAAAATTCACGATATGGTGTTGGCCGACCGAAGATTGAAAGTGCGAGAGATTGTGGAAGCCATAGGGATCTCGCTTGGCTCAGTGGTTTTAATTTTGAATGATCACTTGGGCATGAGAAAGCTTTCCGAAAGATGGGTGCCGCGTTTGCTCACAGTCGACCACAAACGCAATCGTGTAACAACTTCACAGGAAGGTTTGGCGTTGTTCAATCGCAATGTGGAGGTGTTTTTGCGCAGTTATGTAACCGTGGACGAAACATGGATCCATCACAACACACCAGAGACCAAACAACAGTCAAAACAGTGGGTTTCTAAGGGTGAATCGGCGCCAAAGAGGGCCAAGGTGGGTTTGTCAGCCAATAAAGTTATGGCGACTGTTTTTTGGGATGCACGCGGGATAATCCACATTGACTACCTACAAAAGGGAAGAACAATCAATGGGGAATATTATGCTAACTTATTGGACCGAGTCGATGACGATTTGAAAAAAAAACCGATCTCATTTGGCCAGGAAAAAAGTTCTATTCCAACAAGACAATGCAAGGGTGCACACATGTGCAGTTGCCATGGCAAAAATCCATGAATGGCTATGAATTGCTCCCTCATTCGCCCTTTTCTCCACATTTGGCTCCGAGCGACTACTACTTGTTCCCAAACCTGAAGAAATGGCTAGGTGGAAAAAGATTTGACTCCAATGATGAAGTCATCTCGCAAACAAAGGCCTGTTTTGAGGACCTCGACAAATATATTTTTTTGGAAGGGATAAAAAAATTGGGGAAGCGTTGGACAAAGTGTATAGAGCTCAAGGGCGACTACGTTGAAAAATAAAATTTTATTCAAAAGTCACGGACTTATTGACCCGCCCACGTATGTTTGTATGTGAATAAAACCCTATAAAGAGATGGCACAACGCTATTCTAAGCCGACATTACACAGCATAGTTACATAAACATACAGTTAAAACGAAACTCGCCTAGCAAAATGTATTAGTCAGTAGCAGAATTATGTATTTAAAGAGCGCGTTAAATCCGGTTTATAGTTTAGTTTCGCCATTGACGAGTGGGCGTATATGTGCGATATTTTGGGACCTATTTGAGCTGTATAACGTCACGGCTATTAGCCCTCAAGGTGCAGGCAGAGGTAAACATCATGTGGTTTAGTCAATCATATCAATATTTATTTTGGTTAGATAACTGATTGGGTTGATTATATCAGTTGGTTGTTTTCTGGCTTATTATAATTGCTAAGCCTTCTTAGATTTCTATATTTGTATTGTTTTACACATTTATCAAATAATTTGCAGTAGTCATGTCTGGCTGTAGGTACGTAGGGAACAATAATTACTCATAATTATGTATCACCAAACAATAACGCATTTTACCATAGAAAAGTAACTAAATTCTGAGTTGAGCCTATACCTGTGTGCTTTTTCTTAATCCTATGTTCTAGGTTTAAGGTTGTTTGCGGTAAAGCAAAACATCGCGAGGAAACCCACATGGTCTTATTGCACTTAAGCGCAATACACAATGAGCCTGCCGGGCGACCGACATTGCCCGGCGACACTACCCGGCGACCTGTGTTAAAAGAATAATGTCTAACCTATGTATGAAACTAGACCGCCGACATATGACGGCGGCCCGGCGGGCTCAGTGTGTTTGATCATCTTGCGTATTTGTACACTATGATGAATGTATTTGTCAAACGGATGACTGCCTCCTATCAGTTGGATGCATCCAAACACAGCGTGGTTACTGGTTACGCGGTGATATGTCACGTGATATTCAGAAGTATCAGTACCTCTGCCACCTCTACGCGGATTGGCGGCGTGACAGTTTAGGTAAGCTACGGGAGATAAAAAGAGAATTATTTTTTTTTAGTTCGCGTCGAAAACAAAGCCAACTGATTTTATTTTTGGAATGTTTAGTTTTAACTCAACGAGCGGTCATTTTGCAATATTTCATAATGCCTTCCTAATCTCAGCATCTATCATATACTGCCGCCAAACTTAACTTTTCTTTGTCTTAAAAACGAGCTAAGAATAACACTAACCCATTTCTTCCCACATGCGTCGTAAGAGGCGACCTAGGGTATTGGAGCTTTTTAAGTGATTGTTGGGCGATGCGGTTGGAGACCTATCACCAAAGAGAGCACCTTTCTTTCTACATCCTTTTTCCAATTTAAATTTTGCCGCCGCCGTGTAGTGCCGGCTTAGAATGTCGCTACCCCTTTCTACCCACAGGAGTCGTAAGAGGCGACTAAGGGTATTGGGGCTTTTTATTTGATTTTTGGGCGATGCGGTTGGAGACCTTTATTTTTACCATCTTTACCCACTCAACTTCCAAAAGTGGCTGAGGAATTTATAATTCCATAGCTCTGGCTACCCCTTCTAGGGAAATATCGCCGTGAGTATATGTATGTATGTATGTAATTTTGAAATGAGGCTCATAATTAGGTATGCAGGAAAAACCGTTTAAATTATTAATCGTTATCAAACCAAAAAAAGCAGGGATATTCAAATAACTGACGTCTCTGCTTACCCCGATGGGAACTATATGGCGTTGGTAGTATATTTGTTTTTATGTTCTATGAATACCAAGAAAAGTTGAAAATTAAGTCACATATGGTATTAAAGTATGTACCTACTTTCTGCCACGACCGACCTGAATATTGAGCTATTAAACATGTAAGCGACATGATAGTCCAATGGGTAGAACACCCGCCCGTAAACAGACAGGCGTGAGTTCAAATCTTGGGTCCGGCCTACACCAATTTATCTTTTCTAAAGTCATATGTGTGGTTAATTTATAATGGTTGTTAACGGTGAGGGAAAAACAACGTGAGGAAACCCACATGGCCGAGTTGTACTAAGCCATATAACATTGTATTCGTACAAAACGGCGGCGATAGGTCTGCCCCCTATCACGTGAGTTCACTGTCTAAGAAAAACGTGGGTACCTACTTTAGACACTAGTTTGCGCTGTCACTTGTTCAGAAGTATTGGAACCTCTGCCAACCCCTTCGGGAATAAACGGCGTGGACGTTTATTTCTATATGTTTATGTTAACATGTAACTTTGATTCTTATAAAAAATAATAGAAAATTCAGCAAATAAATTTAACATTCAAATCAATAAAACCAAACAAGGTGACAGAAAATTGTAAACAATGTTTTTCATGGTAACTTTTGAGTTACAAAACAGTGATTGATTTTGATGAAAATGGCTAATTTTAAAAACTGCCTACTGCATTTGGTTAAAACTAAATTTGATATTTTTTTTTGGGTTGCGATGTACAACAACAAACGTTTTATATAGACGTTTTAGAACTGAGACCAATTTTTTTCTCTATTTTGACCGTTTATATCTTTTAAACCATCAATTTTGAGAAAATATCGGCAGTGTGGTAAAATCTCGTTAAAAACCTCGACGTCTTTTTCCCACATACCCCCCCCCCCGCCCTCTCCCCCGCTTCTAGTGCGTTTGCCACCGCGAAAAGAAATATTTATCGATCGACCTGAATGCCAATTGCCCATTATTGAATGTGATTACCCCTAACAAAGACAAGCATACATAAATAAACATACATACATACATACATATACGCACGGCTATAAATCCCTAGAAGGGGTAGCCAGAGCTAAGGAATTAGAAATTCCACAGCCACTTTTGGAAGTTGAGTGGGGAAAAGATGAGGTAAGAGGCGACTAACGGACTTGGGGCTTTTTAAGGGATTTTTGGGCGATGCGGTTGGAGACCCATCACCTTTATTCTACATAAATAAACTCACGGCTAAATCGCCGAAACGGTTAAATAAAGCTTCGGATTTGGAAATTTCTCAGTCGTTTTTTTTTGCGAACAAATTTTAGCTGTCTAGTTTACCCTAATGGAGTATATTTATTATCAAGGCAGATTGATAGTAGTTTATTAGACGTGCTGTGTAGTGTCGGCTTAGAACAGCATTACCCCATTTCTTCCGGTCGGTGTACGTAAGAGGCGACTAACGGTATTGGGGCTTTTAAGGGATTTTTGGGAGATGCGGTTGGAGACCCATCACCAACAACCTTTATTTTACCATCTTTTCCCCACACAACTTTCCAAAAGTGGCTCAGAAATTTCTGATTCCTTAGCTCTGGCTACCCCTTCTAGGGATTTATAGCCGTGAGTATATGTATGTATGTATGTATGTATTGATAGTAGTTACAATCACAACACCTAAGAGTTGATGGCAAATCATAACCTGTACTGAATTGAACTTGTACCTCCCGCATACAAGGGCACTGAACCAGCAAGGTCACCGACTACCAACTTACCCAAAAAGTGAGGGGAATGAGGAGCTCCTGACCGGTCCATTGGTAGTCTCGTAAAAGTAATTGTAACACGCCTTATACTCTCTCTTGTACTCGTGCATTTTGATATTTTATATCACACTGTATAAACACTGCACTTGAAAATATTTTAAGTAAATTATATCGGTTATCGATTTGGTATTAAGAAACGTTTTACGACTATTTAATAAATGATTTTATCTATGCTGATTTGATTTAGATGTTCTAAATTGTTTAGAAGAAATCCAATCGTCGTGAAATAAGTTTGTTTATTCCATTGTCACTTGGTGGAATAATTTGACATCCCTATTCAGGATAGAGATGGCCCTTGGTAGGTACATATATAAGCTATTAGGGCTAATTATACATAGACATATTGTTTAAGTACTAATTCTAGTAAATACATACATACTTATGCAATCCATAGCCTACTTTCTGAGAGTTTACAAAATCTAAAGTTTACAAGACTGACTGACTGACAGACAACACACAGCCAAAATATAGGGCGTAGGGAGTAGAAATATATTATGTGAGATCCTTATATAGTATAGGCCAGCCCTAAGAATTTCTCGCAATTTCCACGGGATCAGCACCAATTACAAGTATATATTAACAATATTGAGAAGTTCAAATTTGGATTGTTCAAAAAATAATATGTGCATATGCTCGTACTAAAACATACGCATGCCAGTACTATTACACAATGAAAAGATCTGTATTTTTCTTTCGACATGTTTTTGTTCCGGTGTACAGCGTTTCGTATAGTAGTCTTAGAAAGTTTTTGGATCTAAAATAATATTATCATCATCATCATCATCATCATCATATACTCACGGCTATAAATCCCTAGAAGGGGTAGCCAGAGCTAGAGAATTGGAAATTCCTCAGCCACTTTTGGAAGTTGCGTGGGGAAAAGATAGTGAAATAAAGGTTGTTGGTGACGGGTCTCAAACCACATCGCCCAAAAATCACTTAAAAAGCCCCTATACCCTTAGTCGCCTCTTACCTTCACCCACGGGTAGAAATGGGGTAGTGTTATTCTAAGCCGACACTACACAGCAAATCTGTTTCAAATATCATGTCAACTCGAGTAGGCAAGATAAGGCTCTGTATATCTAAAACTTCTTTTAAACCAATTCAAATAAAAGAAGAAGGTTCTCAATTCAATGTTGTTATGTTTTTTTTAAACTAAATACCGAATCAATATCCAGACTCAAATACACGTAAATGTTGCTTTTCAAATAAAACTTAATGATTTTTTTTATAATTGACAATATGGAGACTAAAATTCACCTATTTTTTAATACCAAATCGATATCCAGACACACACGAAACCCGCGTCTCGTTAAAGAGACGTTATCGCGAACTAAAGGGAACAGAGTCGAGTCCGTGCCAAGACTTACCACGTGGGAGGAAGCGTGTCTATAATTAACATCGTTACCATCGGGAAGGTCAGGGTTCTACCTGGATTCATGGGTGGGAAGTATGGGAAGGTGATGAAGCGAAAGAGATTTATAGAGCCAATGTGGATGGGATTGTTAGTAGAGGACGGCCTCGTAAAACGTTTCTAGACCTGATAGAAACCGTTCTTATAAAGGCGGGGGCCCGAAGTGAGAAGAATAAAAGAGCATGTATGAGAAGAATAATGAATGTAAGGGAAGCAAGAGAGGTTTGTCAAGATCGTACTAAGTGGCGATCGATAGTCTCTGCCTACCCCAATGGGAATAATGGGCGTGAGTATAAGCAAGTAAGTAAGTATAAAGCGATGGTGGCGTGAATGATATGGCCCTTCGGATATATGGGCTGGTAAGATAAAGCAAGTTACAATGGATCTTTTCCCGAAGATATAAATACGTAGAAAAGATTTTTATTTTACTTCCTTGATTTTCTATAGTTCGATTTGTGGCTAGGGAATTTGATTCCGAATCTATACATATAATCTCAATTCAAAGGTTCAAATATTCAAAGGTTGTCTGGAAGAGATTGCTTTTAGTGATAAGACCGCCAATTGTACTTTTGTTAATTCATTCTGTGTATTTGTAATTGTTTTTCCTTATTTGATGTGCAATAAAGAGTTTTCTATTCTATTCTATTCTATAATCTCAACTCAACTCTAACGTTCACGCAGTATATGCCCGAAGGGGTTGGTAGAGGTACTAATACCTCTGAACATCATGTGACATTGTCACCTGCTAGCACATATAATCTCTTTTCGTGATTATTTTTGTGAGTACATAACCAAAAAATATATATGGGATGGATGCCCAATTAAACTTCGATTCTTTAAAGAGTTAATCGGACCTCTTAACCAGAGACTCATCCACAAGATTAAATATATGAAATTTCGATAGAAAATGTTGCTAGAAAACCTGTTAACATATCGAACATTTACAAAAAATCCTTTATAAAGACAGGAACAAGCAAAGTTTACATTAACGAAGTATTCTACTATTTTCAATTATAATTATAATTAAGAGGATGGATGACAGTAAATTGGTGAAAGAGATATATAGAGCCAATGTGGAAGGTAATGTTAGTAGAGGACGACCTCGGAGGACACATTTGGATCAAATAGAACATGTGCTCAAAAAGGCAGGTGTCCGCAGTATGAAGAATAAAAGAGCATGTATGAAAAGATTGATGGATGTAAACGAAGCCAGAGAGGTTTGCCAGGATCGTACAAAGTGGAGATCGATAGTCTCTGCCTACCCCAATGGGAACTAACGGCGTGAGAATATGTATGTATGTATGTATTATAATTAATTCAATTATATTCAAATATATTTATACTTTGATGCTATTTTAATTTCAAATAAACTTTGATTGGGAGTGGAATAACTTGGACAAATTATGTTACAAATGTATTGTAATTAGTGAAAAGCGCCTAGAAGGCACCATTTCTTTTTCTTTTTTTTTAAAAGCAAGTTCTGAACACTCATGTAAACTGGAATATTTAAAAACGAGTGGCAAAGCTCGAACGCAGTGGGCGAATGTACTATTTGCCCCCTGCGTGAGGCAAATGTTACTTTATATGTGTTTACAATCTTGTCATCAAAATTAAACAATTTACATTAACCATTCATTTCACTTTAGGAAATACCAATGTGTAAATAAAATTTTGGTAAAGAATAAAAATGTGCTGAAATTGAGCGTTATTTAATCTTCAACATCTTCAATAAATTTAAAAAGTTCAAACAACGAAGGGGGGATGGAATTAGGTACTAATCCTTCTGATCATTACGTGACATTGTCACCTGCCCGGCTAGTACGAGCGGTGTTAAAACTTGTTATCGCGTGGGATAAAGCAGCCATCTCTTATGCACTTACTTAGTATCGTATACTGCCATCTCATTCTAACCGTTATCGTGTCGATAAAATAGCGCTCGTGCTTGCCCTTCTGGTGTTAAGACTACCCACGTTTTGGTCTGACAGTGTACTCACGTGATAGGGGGTAGGCCTATCGCCGTTTTTGCCCTAACCGTTAACAACCATGATTCATCATGGTAATAAATGGGTTAGTATTATTCTAAGCTGACACTACACAGCATTATAATTTTATAAGAAAAGAGTCATATATGAACCGATTGACCAATTAAATAAATTGATTTAAACTAACCTGGCTTAGCCATTTCAAGAAGTTGAAAAAAGAAAATTATGATAACATAAAGAAATGATTCCTGAGTATTTAACTCACTTAGGGCCAGTTTCACCGCTTACAGATAAAGTTTTAGATAGTTAGCTGACACATCACGTTAACTGATAGATAAAAGTGGCTGATATATTTTGTAGGTTTCACCATCTATCTATTAGATAAATTACCCGTTAGTTAAAGTTACCTGCCAGATAAGAATAAACAAGACGGCAACGTCGCTTTTATGCGTTTAGGTTTAACATTTGTGAATTAAGTCTTATTAAAAACATTTTCAATTGTCATAAAACCAACAGTTTTATAAAAAATACAATCAGAAACAATGTTTTTTATTTAGAAAAATGCTTTCAAATGTTTCTTACCGTGTATATGTTACACAATTATGAATTACGATTTAAGAGTTTTCGTGAGAAATGGAATCTCGAAACGCAACGCAGATGCTGTTGGACAACCGGCAGTGTTTCCACATTGAGGGAAAATTTCCCTTTTAAGGGGAAATTAGGGTCAAGAGGGGAAAGACTATAAAAGGGGAAATTGCGGGAAATCATAGATAAATCCTTTCGGAAGTAATGAGGGTTTTCGCGTATGATAAATGATGGCTCTAACTGCAATGTATGCGCTGACAGCGTAAACTGACTTGGAAAAAAAAATGAGTATTCAACTCCAAGTTTTTATTATATTTCTGGTCAGTCTGTAAATAAAACACAAATCATTTAGTTTAGTTATACTTTATTCAGGCTAAGTTTTTTTAGCAGGGCTATTTATTTTAGCTTCGCTTGCAGTTGGATTGGACAAACTTGAGGTGTGGTATTTCTAAATGATTTTTCATTAGTTGTACAGAAGTTGTTCCCGTTCTTTTTAAGCCAAATTTCACACAGAGTATTGATGCAACCGTTTCAACCATTTTCACCCAGATTTTTTTGTATACTTTTAATAATATAAAATGAAAGCACAAACTTACCAATTTTTTAGCAGCAATATTTTTTAAGCTACCGATCCATTTCTTTTCACATTAAACAACCGTCGCAATAAATTAATTAATTATCCTATCTTTAATATTTAATGTAGGTACTTTCCCTCCGTGTGGCATCGTCGTGGGACGCCTTGTGTATATGTATATCGGAATTATCATAAATACAGTTTTAATTTAAGGCGTCAATGCATAAGAAGTATTTATTAATATATTGATTTTTACCCGGAGGCTACAGAATATATCGCAATTTGCCCGGTAATCGTAATAATTATTTACATACAGTTGCGTTTAAATTAAGTTCTCGAATTTAAACGCATGATCAAAATTGAAAATATAAAATTTAATACTTACTAGTCCGTAGTAGTTTTTATTTCACTTTCTACTAACGTGAGAATATTAATAACAGCACTTTTACTGAGTCGAAATCGTGTCCTAAAGTCTGTCTCATCAAGAATTTCAAAATAATTTGGGCGAGGACAAATTACACGGGGCCTTCGAGGACGCATAATATGTTCATAATATTCGTCAATGTCGTCTTCTAAAAATTCAATAAGGTCCATGTTGGAGCACTTCCTATTACAATTTGAACAATGGTAAAGCAGTTTCATAATTTACCGTAGACAAAAGGCGGGAAATTATAAAAAAAATGTGAAGAAAGTTTCGTAACTGCCGGATAAGAATTTAACAGTCACTTGATGTGACTGATAAGATGCCAGGGAGTTTATCTGCAAGATATCACTAGCTGAGACCTGTGAAACCGAAACTTGTTATTTATCCGGCAGATAAGTGCCGACTAGGCTATCAGAGAGTTTATCTATGAGTGGTGAAACTGGCCCTTAATCGCCCTAAAAAAAACATCAAACATTAAGAGAAAAAAACCTATTCGAAATTCAAAAACAACAATTCAAAAAGCGCGCCTAGCGATATAAATATTTACGCGAGCCGCGTTATTTTCGGCGCGAAAAGGTGTTGTATATTGCCAACAGGAAATATTACGGAACACTATCGTTCGACCTCCATCGACACATCTTTGAACAAACAAATATTATATAACTGGTGACACGTGCCAGCTTTGCTGTAGATAAAAAAAAACTATAACAGTGTTAAAAGTAACCGCTTGCAATATAAGAAAGTCCAACGCTGTTAGGTGTTAGGGTTCAGTACTTTAAGAGTAAAAGACACCCGAGACCTACCCTATAACTATAATTGTGTCAATTTTGTATATAGCTTTCATATATTAATTTATTGTCTCGTTTAATTTTATCTTCTAAAATGGTTTTTTTGAGTAAATTTTTACTAACACTAGTTTGTATTTTTTATGGACTGTACATATACATACATACATATACTCACGACTATAATTCCCTAGAAGGGGTAGCCAGAGCCAAGGAATTATAAATTCCTCAGCCACTTTTGGAAGTTGAGTGGGGAAAAGATGGTAAAATAAAGGTTTTTGGTGATGGGTCTCCAACCGCATCGCCCAAAAATCCAATAATAAGACTATATGGACTGTATTTGTCTGAAATATAGATTTATTATTATTATTACATATGACGAAAGCTCCGTCAGTTTTCCAGTTTATCACCAGGCTGTATGTTATAAAACTTGATACATGATGGACCTTAACAGCAATATATGCTGGGAACCCAGTTGAAAGTCTATGTAAACATAAATGTTGTATGTCTCTTCTGCCACTTTACGAAACGAAGACTAATAAAAACAGAATAACATAAATAATTACGAAGGCTGTCGACAACACTGATTTTGTTATTCATAACGGCAATAAGTAACTGCTTGAAACATTAACAGAAAAATAAGATATATTATTAAATAGCCGTATCTATGTAATACAATGTATTAGTGTGATGCCAGTGCTGTGACTCCACGATGGTACTGACTGAAAATCAGCAGTGGTGCAAATATTTTTAAGTTTTTGTGAATTACTTAAAATGTTGTTATAATGTTGTTATTTTTATTGTGTTAGTTTTTAGCTTACTTTTATATTTAACTTAGTAATTTTATTAATTTTATATGTTTTTTTTTTGTGCCACGAACAAACATCTTCTATTTTTTATTTATTTTTTTATTTCTATAATTTTTTTTATATGCAAAGTACTACGCGACGTTTTCGTAAAAGTGCAAAACTTTTGTTTCCATTTTGGTAAATAAGTAGTTACAAAAGTAAATGTCTGAAATTAACATTATGAGGAGTGTGACATAATAACTGGAGACCCAAAGCCTTTTTTCACTAATATTTGTCTATTTGCAACTATTGTCTATAAAAAAATATATCGCATTTCAATTACATGAACTGTATAACTGTAAGCTAGAGAGGTTTGTCAGGTCGTGCGAAGTGGCGATCCATAGTCTCTGCCTACCCCAATGGGAACTAATTATGTATGTATGAACTGTATGTTTTATCGTGTAGCTAAAGTTTGTTTTTATACTTCATTTATTAACTATTTATCTTATAAAATATAAAAATATACTGCTACACATGCGGTTATGAATCACAGTTCGCTATGAAATCGTCTAACCAGGCCAAGGATGTATATGCTTTGATCTGGAAGACAGCGTGCCAGCTCTATATACCGCGTTAAACAAATTAGTATATTGTTATGTCATCGGGATTGTAAATGTTAGACAGTTTATATAATGATTTATAAAAATTGCCAAAATTTGATACAAGTAATGTAATCTCATCACCATTTAGATTTTATGAGCTTTGCAAAATATTTATATTCACATATAGTTTTAAGTTTGTGCCCTGTTTTTCTTTACAGACTGCCCTTTTGAAATGTTTGCAATATAATGTCAACAATACTTTAACTGGTTTAAATTGCCGCATATGTAATAGCTACTGTCACCTAATACCTAAAAATCTAAGTAACAAGCACGCTAACAAAATATTGCGATTTTGATAATTATTAAATAATTGTTTTTTCTGTATGGAAAGTATGTTCCCAGTCCTATTAATTTTGCTGTAAACATACTATACGGTTTGATTCATTTTAATTGAGATACCTGCTACTATTACGTAAGTTTTATAAACCTAAAAAAAATTATCAAAAATCTGGTCTGTAACAGAAAAAAAAATTTTGAATACAAAATTATGTAAATGTATTCTCTTAAATCAAAAGGTTATTAAGAAGTTAAAATATTTTAAGAACTTTTTCTTTCTAGAATTAAATGTCTACAAGCTATGCCGAGGATCGACCAGAGACAGATAGATAGATATGGCAAAACTTAAAGGGTTTTATTGTGGCCATGAAACTCTTGAAAGCATATATTACATATATACCTACAGACACATACCTATTATCCAACAAAAAATAGTCTGTCAATTCCATATTCAATATTGTTACTTCAAATATTCATTAATCAAATATGACATTTAATTTAAAATACTATATTTTCAAAAAAAACTTACACACTGATACAAGTAATCAAATACTTATTTGGATAATATATTCACATTTTATTCGGTTAGATTTTCACATTGCAATCTATAATTTAATTTTGTCTAAGTGATTATTTAGTAAGTATATAATATGTGACCGGGAAATTAACTACTTTTTTGTTAGTCAAACAATATTTACAGGCCTGAATGACAGTTAAGACGTTTTCTGACTATTTATTTTATCGTGGTAGGAATGCCATATTTAGCTCTTGCTCTATCTCGTTCGTTCGTTCGTTCGGTCGTTCTCAAGCTTTCATTAATTATCGACTCATGTTTCAAAAATGTAAAAATTTATAAAGGATTAAAAAAGTTGGTCGTTATATTTGAAATTGTAAAAAAGAAGTATTAAAAGTCTTTTCCAAAAATGCTGGTCAAGTGGCAAAGTTCCACGAGACTGGTGCAAGGCGGTGATTGTGCCTCTATATAAAGGAAAGGGGTCACACCAAGAGGCTAAAAACTACCGCGGCATCAGCTTACTCAGCATTGTTGGTAAATTGTATGCTAAGGTACTGATTGAAAGAGTGCTGAATGAAACTGATGAGAAAATATGGGATGTGCAAGCGGGATTTAGGAAAGGAATGGGATGTATGGATCAAATCTTCTCTCTAAGGAGCATCACCGAAAAGTTCTTAGCTAAGAACCAAAAGGTGTATTGTTCCTTCATGGATTTAGAGAAGGCTTATGATAGGGTGGTAAGAAAGTGTTTATGGGAGGTGTTATCCATGTTCGGTTTGTGGAGTCAACTTATACGTGCATTAGTATCACTCTATGAGGATTCTAGTGCATATGTAAGAGTAAATGGGGAAAACACTGACTGATTCGGAATATCTAGGGGTGTCCGACAGGGATGTGTAGCTTCTCCGTGGCTCTTCAATTTGTTCATGGATGACTGTTTAACAGAGTTGCGTGAAAGTGATTATGGACTAAGAATGGGTGGATTCATAATTAAATGCCTCTTGTATGCTGACGATCAAGTGCTACTTGCATCAGCGGCAGAAGAGTTGCAAGGGATGATGAATATTGCATGAGAGTCATTTGTAAGAAAGGGAATGAGGGTGAATGTGGATAAGACCAAAACGATGGTTTTTGATAGACAGGAAGATGTGACAGAATGCGTGATTGCGATTGATGGTAAGGATGTGGAACAGGTGAAGGAGTTTGTACATCTGGGAAGTTTGTTTACAAGGGATGGAAAATGTGATGAAGACATTGAAAGAAGAGTGAAAAAGGGTAATGCGGTAAATGGAGCAATGAATAGCCTAATGACCAGTCAATCGGTGTCTGAAAAGGCCCGAATGGCTGTGCATTTTTTTACTATCTTTTCCCCACTCAGCTTTCCAAAAGTGGCTGAGGAATTTCTAATTCTTTAGCTCTGGCTAGCCCTTCTAGGGATTTAAAGCCGTGAGAATATATATGTACGTATGTATTCTCACCTCGTAATCCTGTTAAGCGTTGCAGCGTTTTGCGGGGACACATGTTCTGCGGCTCGTTGTGCGGATGTTAATACGGAACGGAGGTCTCTCTATCTATCTCACTCTTCCTCTACATCCCTCACCTTATTCTCTCTCTCTCTCTCTTCCTTACTTAATCTGTGTAATATGTCCGTATATATCTATTTATTTATTAATTCTCACCTCGTTATCCTGTTAAGCGTCGCAGCGTGTTGCGGGGACACATGTTCCGCGGCGCGTTGTGCGGAAGTTAATACGGTGCGGAGGGCGCGCTCGCCTTGAGAGTTCCGGAGGGCTGAGGGGTCCTAGAAAACGGGGGAAGGAATAAACAATTAGTTTTGATTCCGATTTGTGATGGTTGGTTAACAATACCAATCATAGTTATATGCTCTATGTGAAGATAGAAAAAAATGGTAGCAGGCGCCATAAATCTACATTGATAGAAGAAATACGTCAAAGACAACCTCAAAGGAAAGTTTTAAAAGCCCTGCTCGCGAGCTTTGAGTTTTTTTACAATTTCTCACAAATTACAAGTATCATAAAAGATAACGTAATACAGCAGTAAAAAACGTAATACATAAATTTAATTCAAAGTTACATCAAATCGGGCTTATTTATTCGCAAAATCTCAGTGGAGTCTATTCTGCAAGGGCCCAGATAGTGTGCACATGGCAACCACACTCCACTCCACACCTGAGGATTAACTTTAAATCGTAGTACTATCGTCTCTAGTACAACAACCAATTACATAAAAATAAATACACTACAAAGAAGAACTAACGACTGCCGTGAAGTACCGGCTCAGAATTTCACTACCCCTTTCTACACGGGTGTCCTAATAGGCGACTAACGGTATGGGGCATTTTTCAGTGGTTTTTGGGCGATGCGGATGGGGACCCATCACCAACGATACTTTATTCCTACTATCTTGTCTCCTATCAACTTCCAATGTGGCTCATAAGTTTCTAGCTCTAAAGCTCTGGCTACTCCTTTTGGAATTTATGGCCGTGAGTGTATGTATGTAAGAGCTAATAGATATACTATAAACTTACATTCAAAAACTCGTGTGCCGCTCCAATCTTGTTATGTATCTGCGCTTGCAGAGCTTTCAGTACAGCGATGTTGTCTTTCTCGCCACCGTCTTCTACGTATGATGTTAGTTGGAGTACACTGCGAATAAATATATTGTTTATCGAAGGGTCCAATATGAAAATAAAACTCATAATATTTTTATGTATTTAGTACGTGGGTGTACGTAAAAGGTGACTAGACCCTTAGTCGCCTTTTACTGGGGCTTTTTACCACCCATCACTAAAAAACTTTATTTCACCATCTTTTCCCCAATTACGTACCAAAAGTGGCTGAGGAATTTCTTACTCCTTATCTCTGGCTACCCCTTCTAGTGTTTCATAGTCGTGAGTATATGTATGCATGTATTATGATTAGATAAAAAGATGCTGACAAATGAAATCAATAAACAGGTTTTATGCCATCTTTGAGCTCAAAAAGACTTGCATGTACATTTAGTACTGAGTACAAATTTGAGTAATCATTGTGATACCAAATACAAAAATTACAAAAAATATAAAAAAAATTGAGTCTAATCCTAAATAGTTCTTTGTACTTATTTGCAAAAATAATTTAGTTTAAAATAATATAATTACCGTATAATTTCGTGAATCTCATCCGCCATTCTTTGTGCCAAATAGTTCCTGTTTTCTGCAGCTTCTGCGGCTCCCTTGCCACCTACAACACAGTCATGTTAAAATTCAAAAGAACCTAATGGGACTATTCAACCTTAATAGCTCAGTGGGAACATCATCGCTTCTCATGCAGATGATGTGAGTTCAAATCCCGAGTGGGGCCTATACCAATTTGTCTTTACTAAAGTCATATGTGTGGTATCTTTATCAATGTTGTTAACGGTGAGGGAAAATATTGTGCGGAAATCGATAGTTCGTCGTTCTATGGCCATGTGACAGACTATCACTTGGATGCACTGTCCAATCTAAACATGTGTACTGAACACCAGGTACAAATATGTAACGTGATGTTCACAAATGTTAGTACCTCTGCCAACTCTTATTAGACACGTTGATGTAGGTTTAGAGTAAATGTCATAATATGATATAACAAGTAAAGAAAAGAAAATTTTCTTTCCTTTATTTATTCTGTGGGAGTCATGTTAGAGCGCACACTACTGCGGACTCAAACGCACATATCAGCGTCTCACTCATATACCTACATCGCGGAGTGTAAATGTTTTTCAAGTTAAGCATAGATACAAATTATAAGTTGGTACACAGCAGGGTGTACTGGCCAGTATATCTTTGCTGTTTCCACAATTCTTTATTTATTAGTAATAATCCCCACATGAGGTTTTCATGAACAAAAAGATTTAAATTTAAATTAAGGATACTTATTGCAAAACAAACTATGAAACATTGACGACGTCGAGTGGATAGGTGATTAGTTTCTTGGACAAGCTGCGGAGGTTCTGGGTTCGATCCCCGCTGAGAGAATCATTGTTTTAGTCTTGGATGTTAGTATTATGTGCATTTTATAATATTAAGATATCGTTAAGTCAGTATCCCAGAATACAATTACTCACCCTCAGCCAATACATGTATGTACATCTTCATAGCACAAAAAAGAAGCGGCGCTAAAGTCTTGATTTGTTCGAGTCCGTTAGTAAGCGCGCTCGCGCGGGGCGGGTGCGTGAGCTCCGTCATAGCGCATATGAGAACCTCTTACGTAACAAGAATTTTTATTGGATATTGAAGACGAGGATATTAATCACGCCTTTATTATTTGCTGAACCAGACCCATTTCTTGCCTTAGATAGTTTTATTAAATCATGTACCTAGTCTGGCCATAAATATTGTCCCCCGCATTTGAATTTGGAAATATCGCAAACTAAATGACATTTGATGCTTTTTTGTTTTTGTACAATATAAATAGGTTTTGACTTTCTAGAAAAACCTCACATTATATCCTCAACCCAATCTGAAGCCATGGAGTGGGGTCTGAAAGAAAACCGTATCGCTGTCATAGCCCTACACAAGTGCAACAAATCTCCAGTTGAAATATTCAACCTCCTGCAGTCGCTCGGAATCACGAAGAAATTTGTTTACCGAACTATCAATCGATTCAGCGAGATGTCCTCTATCGATGATAGACCCAGGAGCGGACGGCCGCGAGAGACCAGGACTCCAGCTGCGATCAAAGCTGTCGCGGAGCGATTCCGGAGAAATCCCCTCCGCAAGCAGAAAATCTTGCCTCGGGAGATGAAAATACCACCTAGGACCACGTCCCGCATCATTAAAGAAGACCTAAAACTTGTCGCTTACCGAAGAAGCACCGGGCATCGCTTGACAGCAGCTATACGCTACTTAAGGGCAACCAGAGCGAAGAAGCTGTTCGAAAAGCACGCTAGGGGCGGGTATCGAACAATTCTCTTTACTGATGAGAAAATCTTTACGGTGGAGGAGAAATACAACCGCCAAAATGACAGGGTGTACGCACACAGCGCTCAAGAAGCTTCCGAGAAGGTTGACAAGGTGGAAAGAGGCCATCACCCTGCCTCAGTCATGGTTTTGTGGGGCGTGTCGTCAAGGGGTAACCGAGCTTCATTTTTGCAAACAAGGCGTAAAAACTAAGGCGGTGAACTACCAAAGTGACATTTTGGAGCCTATTGTGAAGCCACTCACCCACACATTGTTTTCAAACAAGCATTGGATATTCCAACTAGATTCAGCTCTTGTCCACAAAGCACGAACCTCACAACAGTGGCTAAGGGACAAGGTATCCGAGTTCATCGCATGCGAAGATTGGCCTTCAGGAAGTCCGGACCTCAATCCATTGGATTACCGATTGTGGACAGTTTTAGAGGAGAAGGCTTGCTCGAAGCCTCATAGAAATATCGAGTCGTTAAAGCGCGATTTGGTGGCTGCAGCGGCATCGATACCCCTGGAAACGGTGCGTGCGGCGATCGACGAGTGGCCGGACCGATTGAAGAGGTGTGTGAAGGCTAAAGGTGGTCATATTGAGTGAAAAGTTTATAAATAAATAAAATAGGATCTAAATAACGATATATACTGATTTCATTACATTTTGATTCTGATTCATGTAGATAGGCACAATTTTAGTAGAGACAATATTTATGGCAAGACTAGGTATTTTTTATCTAATTATCTTTGTGATTTTTTATGTGTAAATGATATTCGTGTATAATTACTCACCCTCAGCCAATACATGTATGTACATCTTCATAGCACAAATCAGAAGCGGCGCTAAAGTCTTGATCTGTTCAAGCCCGTTAGTAAGCGCGCTCGCGTGAGGCGGGTGCGTGAGTTCCGTCGCGCGGGACGCCACTTCGCGGGCGGCGCGGGAGAGCGCGGGGGAGATGTCGCGCAGGAACTGGGCGAGGTCCGCCATGCTGTCTATCACTTCCGATACTGTTAAGTATTCTAGGACCTGCGGGGAGTTATTTTCAATGATAGATATAGATTTCATTAATATTTCGAGTAAAAAAGGGGCATACATATTTAAAATATTGCCGTGTAGTGCCGGCTTAGAATGTCGCTACCCCTTTCTATCCACGGGTGTCGTAAGAGGCGACTAAGGGTATTGGGGCTTTTTATTGGATTTTCGGGCGATGCGGTTGGAGACCCATCACCAAAAACATTTATTTTTACCATCTTTTCTCCACTCAACTTCCAAAAGTGGCTGAGGTATTTATAATTCCTTAGCTCTGGCTACCCCTTCTAGGGAAATATAGCCGTGAGTATAAACTAAACTAATGTATGTAATGTAATGTAAAAAATAACTAATGTATAAATGTATTGCTTGGTTTTCTCATGTGAACCTTTACTTGAGAATTTGTGAATACTGATATTGTTTTCTTGTTCTTTTAATTATTTAATGTTCTAAGACTACGCGAATATGTTTAAAGATAATTTTAAAAGATATTGTTTTTTATTTATTTTTTTGTTGTGCATTTGTTTAGTTTACTATCTGTTCTTTTACTATTTATTTAATTTTGTTTACTTCAAATGTGGCAGACACAGATTTTTTTGTTTATATATTAATTAATTATGTGTAGTGTAGTGTAGGCCTTAACTGAAAACCAGTGTTTTGCCACTTGGCAATATCAAGCACTGAGTTAGGACCTAGTTTGTGTTACCATAGCACTAATTTTAAGTTTAAAAATATTGTTTTTTTTTCACTTTATGTATTGTTTTTCATATTGTATGTGGTGTTATGTTAACATAAAAATAAACGAGTTATCTATCTATCTATATGTATGTATATGAAAAAACAATCTTAACCTTCTTGCACTCTTTGACAATTTTCCTGACTTCAGACTCGTCGAAACATAGTAGTAATGCTGATGTGCCTTGCAAGATTCCACGAGATCCTTCAATCAGCTTTTTCCTGGAAGAAATATAAAAATACAATTTATAGAATGCAAACACATACCTTAGTATATAAATAAAAAGACAAGATTATTCCTATATCATTTTGTAGAGTTACTTTATTTATTATTTTTTAATGTTTGGTATTTATATTTACTACCAAAGTTTGCAATTCCTTAATCTCCAACTAGATATGATAGTCATAACCCAGCGAGTGATGGCTAAAATGAAAAAAATATCTATAGTAAAGTCTGAAAACAGACTTTACTATAGATATTTTTATATTTACGCATTGTGCCGTGTAGTGCCGGCTTAGAATGTCGCTACCCCTTTGTGTCGTAAGAGGCGACTAAGGGTATTTGGGCTTTTTATTGGATTTTCGGGCGATGCGGTTGGAGACCCATCACCAAAAATCTTTATTTTACCATCTTTTCCCCACTCAATCTTTCAAAAGTGGCTGAGGAATTTATAATTCCTTGGCTCTGGCTACCCCTTCTAGGGATTTATAGCCGTGAGTATATGTATGTATGTATGTTTTCAGACCATAACTTTACATGATTTGATATTTCGAATTTCTTAATTTATCTAAATTATTACTTTTTAATTTGGTTTCAAGCAATGTAGAAGAGAGTTAAGATGTGTCACCACCGCCCCAGAATACGGTTCATCCTCATCTCAGAAGTTCTGGCTTTCCTCTTATAGCCATGAGCATATGTATACACATGTACACATACCTATTGTATCTTTCTAGGGGTAACTTGATCTGTGTTATATGCCCATATCATTTAATTTTATGTGTTTTTACCTGTCCGGCCCAGAATACGGGTCATCTCGCAGCATTCGGAAGCCTGCTGCAGCAGTAAACATAATAGTCAAACGCATACCTATTGTATCTTTCTTTTCTACGGCTAAATTGATCTGTGTAATATGCTCTTATACAATTTAGAATGTATATTTACCTAGCCGGCCCAGAATACGGGTCATCCCTCAGCATCTCTGAAGCCTGTTGCAGCAAAGTAGAGGCGGTGTCGACGCGACGTAGCGCTAGCGGCATGTCTTGTTTGAGGATAGGGTTATCCTCATCACGGAAGTTCTGGCTTTCCTCTTATAGCCATGAGCATATGTATTTCTACGGCTAAGTTGATCTGTGTAATATTGCCGTATATAATTTAGAATGTATATTTACCTAGCCGGCCCAGAATACGGGTCATCCCTCAGCATCTCGGAAGCCTGCTGCAGCAACGTAGAGGCGGTGTCGACGCGACGCAGCGCCAGCGGCATGTCTTGCTTGAGGATAGGGTCGTCCGACGATTCTATGGTTTCGTGACCCACCTGGGAAGGCGAAGAGGTAGTGATCATTATTGTAGCAAAGACTATTAGACAAGATATTTAGGCTTGTTCAAATGAAATGAATTTTTAGCATGCCTTGCTTAAGGATTGGGTCCTCTGAAAATTTTATGGTTTCGTGCCCAATCTGTTCTTTCTTAATGAAGATCACAATTTCTCAGGTGGTGGTGATGATGATCTTTCAGCAAGGTGGAGACATAGTAATGCTTATTGATTGTCTATCTGACCAAAATTAACGGTATCGTCCCATGCCTTGTTTGAGGATCGGGTCGTCTGATGATTCTATGGTTTCGTGACCCACCTGAGAGGATGAAAATGCTGCTCATCATATAATATAATAAATATTACTATACTACTGTGGGGCTTAAGCCTACCTTAGATAGGCTGATACGGCTATAATGCACCATCAATATTTAATTCAAGTGTGTAGTAAAAAACAATTGTTGAAAAGAACTTATAAAATTACAAGCTACTTTGTAGTGGGCGCTATAATAATTCTCCTTAGATCACAGTCAGGGGCGCGATGTTAAATCAACCAGAAGGGCAAGCACAAGCGGTGTTTAAACTAGTTATAGCGTGGGATAAAGCAGCCATCTCTTACACACTTACTTTGTATCGTATACTGCCATCTCATTCTAACCGTTATCGTGTCAATAAAATAGCGCTCGTGCTTGCCCTACTGGACCGAAGGAAAGGTAGAAGGACGATAGGGCAGACGATGGGCATTTTATTTATACCGTGAAATTGGCATTCTTTCGATTGAAAAATATATAAGTGTAGTCCCCATTGGAGTAGGCAGACTATCGATTGCCACGTGCGATCCTGGCAAACCACTCGAGTTTATTTTACATAAATTGCCGTGTAGTGTTGGTTTAGAATAGCACTACCCCATTTCTTCCGGTGGGTGTACGTAAGAGGCGACTAACGGTATGGGGATATTAAGGGATTTTTGGGCGATGCGGTTGGAGACCCATCACCAACAACCTTTATTTTTACTATCTTTTCCCCACTCAAATTTCCAAAAGTGGCTGAGGAATTCTAATTCTTCAGCTCTGGCTACCCCTCGCTGGGATTTATAGCCGTGAGTATATGTATGTATGTATGTATGTAATCGATTCATGTTAATAATAATAATATGTTGCTCTTTTAGTCTTCCCACTGCCTTTTTAAACACAGTCTCTGCTTGATATAAATGAGCTTTCTGTGGTCTTCCACTGACATAACCTTTCACATTTGTTGTTTAAATCTCTTTCATCAATTTACAATCATCCATCCTCTCTATGTGCCCAAATCATCTTAACATTTCTATATATTTTTTTTACAATATCTTCTTTCACACCGCCCCTTTTACGATTCACACTATTACTCACCCGATCACATAACCTGACATTACATTTTCTTTTGAGGGGCCTCATCTCGCCTGCATTCACTCTGCTTTCATGCTTTTTCTGTCACACCAAACATACGCTGCCATAAAATACGCACCTTAAAAAGGTTATTGACGGCGAGCGACACGGCCTGAACCGGCCGCGCCAGGTCTGGCATGGCGTTTCCATCTTCAGCTTCCTCGTGGAGTATCACCAGTCTTGATACCTGGGAAAGGGTAGACGTTTTGATTTATAATCAGTATAGTATACAGACTTAAAGGTTGCCTTGTAGTGTCGGCTAAGAATAACACTACCCTATTTCTACCCGTGGGTGATTGTAAAAGGCGACTAAGGGTAAAGGGGCATCTTAAGTGATTTTTGGGCGATGTGGTTGGAGACCCGTCACCAAAAACGTTTATTTATTATAACCATCTCTTCCCCAATCAACTTCCAAAAGTGGCTGAGGAATTTCTCATTCCAAAGCTCTGGCTACCCCGTTAAGGGATTTATAGCCGTGAGTATATATTATGTATGTATGTATGAACTTAAAGGTTGACTATAAGCCGGAAACTAACTGGCTATATATATATAATAAGAACATAGTAGACATTGAGTATACAAATATAATATACATGTAATCATGGCTATTTGTAAAAATAAACGATAGCCAGAGGAACTTCGGATTGAATTAGAAATTCCGCAGACAATTTTGGACTTAGATTAGGGAAAATATTGTTGGGAATGGGTCCCCAGTCCCATTGTCCAATAAAAATATTAATACAATGGATTTGACGACGACGTGGTAGCTCAATGGGTAGAACACCGGTTGACGTGCAAGCGACTTGTGTTCAAATCCCGGGTCGGACCTACACCAATTTGTCTTTTCTAAAGACATATGTGTGGTTAATTTATCATGGTTGTTAACGGTGAGGGAAAACATCGTGAGGAAACCCACATGGCTGAGTTGTACTTAGTCATGTGACAGTGTATTCGTACAAAACGGCGATAGGCCTGCCCCCTATCACTTGAGTACACTGTCCGTGCAAAACGTGGGTACTCTGAACACCAGGTGACAAAGTCACGTGATGTTCAGAAGTATTAGTACCTCTGCCAACCCCCTCGGTGATATTCGGCGTGAACGTTTATGTTATGTTACAATGGATTTATTAATAAAGAATGACCGCTCGTAAACATGACTATTAGTCTCTTTTAATATTTAGTTTTGGAAAATTAGACTTTTGTACGAAGAAAACGGCAACAAGTAAAAATATAGTTTTATAAGTAAGTAAGCTTATCACGCTAACCTTCAAACTCACTTGCTACCATAGTCCATGTACCATGCTGCGTACTTAGCCACATTTGGAAGTCGATAGAAGAGAAGATAGTAGAAATAAAGTATCATTGGTGATAGATCTCTAAACGCATCGCCCAAAAACCACTTAAAAAAACCCCGTACCTCTTTGTCGTCTCTTACGACACCCGTTGGTAGACAGGGGTAGTGACATTCTAAGCCGGCACCACATAGCAATGAATAAATAGTTTTTAACCTAACACTACACAGCTAAGCTGCATATGCATAAGCATAGAATAGCACTACCCCATTTCTTCCGGTGGGTGTACGTAAGAGGCGACTTACGGTATTGGGGCTTTTAAGGGATTTTTGGGCGATGCGGTTGGAGACCCATCACCAACAACCTTTAATTTACCGTCTTTTCCCCACGCAACTTCCAAAAGTGGCTGAGGAATTTCTAATTCCTTAGCTCTGTCTACCCCTTCTAGGGATTTATAGCCGTGAGTATATATGTATTTCTAACCGCATCGCCCAAAAACCACTTAAAAAAACCCCGTACCTCTTAGTTGTCTCTTACGACACCCGTTGGTAGACTGGGGTAGTGACATTCTAAGCCGGCACCACACGGTAATGAATAAATAGTTTTTAACCTTACACTACACAGCTAAATCTGTTCTTGTCGACAATAGTTCCCAACCCTCTAACTAGACCAAGCTTTAGCTATCTTTTTACTTCAAGGCCAAATGGCGCACCCTCACACCCTAGCCTTGGATCAGCTGATGACTGCACCCTTAATGTATTGTTTGAGGAACTGGCTTTTATGGTTTCAACCTTGACCTATTGTTTTATGAGAACGTTGTTTTGATTAAGCATTGTTTTATGGAGCGAGGTTTTATGAACATTTATAATATTTAATCAAATAGATAATATGCCTAAAAAGGCAGGCTCTGAAATAGGAAAAATGAAATAACATGGATGAAAATATTGTTATAAGTAGATAAAGCTCTAGAGGTTAGGATCGTACAAATTTTCTATTGTTTTTTTTGACTATACATCTCCTTCTCAAAGCCTATCAAAAGCGGCCGAAGTATTCTTGATTCTGAAGTTCTATTTGCCCCTATTTAGGATAACAGCCTTAGATATAGGTAGGTTCTGTACGAATACACTGTCACATGACTTAGTACAACCCTATCCCGTGAGTACACTGTTCATGCAAAACGTGGGTACTCTGAACACTAGGTGACAAGTCACGTGATGTTCAGAAGTATTAGTACCTCTGCCAACCCCTTCGTGGATATTCGGCGTGAACGTTTATGTCATGTTATATAGGTAGGTACGCTGATTTTAAAGCTCGCTCCATAGATATATAATAACTACATATCTCTATGATCTGTTCACTAATCAGCAGAGCAAGCACGAGCCGTGTTTACACTAGTTATCGCGTGGGATAAAGCAGCCATCTCTTACGCACTTACTTAGTATCGTATACTGCCATCTCATTCCTAACCGTTATCGTGTCGATAAAATAGTGCTCGTGCTTGCCCTTCAGGATTTAATGCGAACAATCTCTATTTTATATTATTTTCCCCACTCAAGCTCCCAAAGCGACGAACGATTTTTATTCCTAAGTTCTGGCTACTCCTTCACGGGATTTGTAGCCATGAGCATATGTAAGAATATTCAATGCCGCTTAGCATTTCATAATCGAACAGTAGCTTTAATTATTCATACACTGGCTGCTAATTGAACGAATGAATGGGCGTCGTTCATGACGGAACGGTTTTCGAGTAGGTGCTATGACGTCATAGTGACTCTTTGTCATACAATGGAGATAGGAGAAGGTATTGATTATCTGATAAGTATGTTTAATTTTGTTCTGTATTTAATCAGTATCTAAAACTACATAACAGTTTAGTCACACTTATAATATGCACATACATAATTCCATTTAAATACTTAATTACATGTATAATATTTGGGTTGTCTGGAAGAGATCGCTCTTAGTTATAAGACCGCCAGTTGTACTTTGGCTTTTGTACCGTTTTTTTTTTGTAATTGTTGTTTTTTTTTGGGATGTACAAAAAAGAGTTTTATTATTATTATTATAAAAGCTGCCACGATTTTATTGTTTACTTTAAAACGGCTCCCACAACACAGGATTTACCTAGCGTGGGGACATAGATAAACTACTTCGTCTTTATTATAAAGAATAAATAATATAGATTAAAATTGTAATGTAAATGTAAAAGACGATCACCTATGGCGGTAAAATTAAATATTTTTTCATTTATTTATTTTCATTTTCATTTCATTTATAGCCCTAAATAAGGGTAGACTGAACGACAAAGGTTATTGATGATGGATATTTTAATAATGTCGCCCACTGATAACTTAAAAAACGCCAGATCGATAAAAGATGATATGTATTATTTTATTTTAGATAAGAATTATGAGAGTATTATTTAACAGTTATTTTTTTAATGTTGTTAACGTAATAAGGTTGAGTTTGCTGGGTCGGACTAACTATTTTGATTTTAAATAATGAAACACGGGTTCTCTTGCGAGGTCTGTATTATGACTGACTTGAATAGAACATGATACACACATTATAAGTAGATGTAAGAAACGGCGTAAACATCCCGCCCACCGAAGGGCGAAGTCCTTAACTAAACATGAAAACATTAAATGACTAACAAAAGCTATCCGATATAAATTTCAAAAAGAGCATCAATCTTAGAAATTACATAGTTTAAAAGTAAATAAAACAATGCTGACTCCTATGAAACTGAATAATTTTGTTTGTACTGATCTACTAACTAACAAACAGTGCATCAAATATGCATTAATTATAGAATTAATTCTAATTTTAATTTCTTATTAAGCTTCAGCAAATTAAGTGTTTGGTATTTCTAAATCGAATAAACTAGTTACTAAAATTAAAGTTACAAACAATAAGTATTTAAGGCAAACATTCAATCTGTATCAACAGGTAAAGGACAAATTTTAGATAAAGTTCTTTTAACGAAACCACTACGACACTTAATACCATAGACTCTTGTGAGATTGTCTTCACCGGGATATTTGGCCACTATACGGCCAATTGCCCATTTTCCAGGCGGCAGTTGCTCATCTTTCAGAAGAACGATATCGCCAATCTCATATTCCTTCTGCTTGGTCATCCATTTAGTACGAGTCTGAAGTCTCGTCAAATACTCGTTTTGCCATCGATGCCAAAAACTTGCTACCAGACGCTGCGTATGTTGCCATCGTGACAATTTGCTTATACTGACATCTTCAAAATTTGGATTGGGTATAGATATAGGAGCTTCTCCAATGAGGAAATGTCCAGGTGTTAAAAGTTCGAATTCTGTGTCTGAAGTGTCTATAGGTACCAATGGGCGTGAATTGAGGCAAGCCTCTATCTGGCAGAGTATGGTGGTGGTCTCTTCAAACGTAAGGGAAGTTTTTAATATTCTTTTTAGGTGATATTTAGTTGATTTCACGGCCGCTTCCCATAATCCGCCAAAATTAGGGCTAAGAGGGGGGATGAACTTCCATTCTGTGCCATCTGCTGCTAGGATGTCTGCTAAATGACCAGGTAAGTCAAGATTGGCCTGTTTCCATGCCTCTTGTAATTCTTTGTTAGCACCAACAAAGTTACGGCCATTATCACTCCAAATCTGTATACATCGTCCACGTCGTGACACGAATCTATTGAACGATCCAATAAAAGCTTCTGAGGTTAAGTCGCCGACCAACTCTAAATGTATGGCTTTAGTAGACATACATATGAATACAGCGATGTATGCTTTATTGGTTTTAGCTCCTCTGCCCTTTGACATCAAGACTTGCAAAGGACCGGCAAAATCAATTCCGCTAACTAGAAAAGGTCTCGAGGGCGTTGTACGTGACTTGGGAAGATCAGACATTAGTTGAGTTCTCGAAGTGGCTTTATATCGAGCACAAATCATGCATTTGTGTATGTGCTTCTTAACAAGGTTCTTCACTTTTATAATCCAATACTTAGACTTAATATAACAAAGCATAAGTTGGATGCCACCGTGCAATGTCTTTTGATGAGCTTCAGCAACGATGAGTTGTGCAAGATGACTTTGTGTGCCAAGTATAATTGGATGTTTCTGGTTGTTGCTTATGTCAGCATTGCTCAATCTACCGCCCACCCTGATCAGCTCGTGTTCGTCTAAGTAAGGGTTTAGATTTCTTAACTTGCTTTCTCTCGCAACGTTTCTTTTCTTTTGTAAGGCTTCTATCTCTTTACTAAATTCTTCGATTTGTGCTATTTTTATACATTTTATTGACGCTTTTTCTATTTCATCTGTCGTAATCTGTTTATTTATGTTTTCTGGAAATTTCTTCAAATTTAGAAATCTTATCATGTAAACAACTGTTTTTAATAGTTCTTGTAATGTGGTGAATTCTTCATTAATTAATTTTGATTTATTTTGCTCTATTTGTATATTTAGTGTTATTTTCTTCATTTCTAATTCTGTAGTTGGAAGGTTTGGTTTGGGAAAATTAATGTTTTTATCCTTGAGCCATTCTGGCCCTTCCCACCATAATTTATTGCGCATGAGATCATTTATGTTTGTTCCTCTTGAGCCTATATCAGCAGGATTATCCTTCGATTTGACATGAAACCATTGAGTGACTGACACATGATCTAAAATTTCAACGACTCGATTACTGACGAACGTTTTCCATCTGTTTGGGTCACCCATCAGCCATGACAAAACGATTGTCGAGTCTGTCCATGCAAATGATTGACTTTCCTTCAATCTCATAGCCTCTCTGACTTGCTTGAGTAGTCTCGCCAGAAGCACAGCTCCACTTAATTCTAAGCGTGGAAGGGACATTGGTTTGAGGGGAGCTAATTTAGTTCTTGATGCAATGATTCCCGTTTTGATATTACCGTTCTGGGTTTCTACTCTATAATAAACAACGGCACAATATCCTCTGTTTGAAGCGTCGCAGTATCCATGTAGATAAATTTCACTTAAATTATTGGTTGTGTATATCCATCTATTAATTCGTATTTTGTTTATATTATCAAAACTTTGTCTTATTCTAATCCACTCTTCTTCATCTTTCTGTTCAACTATATCATTCCAATCAAGTCTTTGCTTCCAGATACTTTGTATCAACATCTTTGCTGTGATGATCGATGGAGAAATCCATCCTAATGGATCATATAGGCTTTGTACATCTGCTAATATTGTTCTTTTAGTGACCATTGTTGGTTTTGGAGGTAATCTTGTGTGATAATGAAATGAATCTTTTGTCATATTCCAGGTTAAACCTAATGTTTTTATAATGCTTTCGTCTGTTATTCCATTCTCAACGCTAGTGCTTCTCAAACATTGTGGAATTTGATCTAGAAACTCTTTACTATTGGATGCCCACTTTTGAAGTATAAATCCGCCTTTTTCTAGGAGTTTTCGTAGCTGTTTACTGCCCTCTATAGCGCCTTCTAGAGTTGAATCACCACTGAGACAATCATCAACGTAGAAATCTTCATCTAGTATTTTAGCTCCAATTGGGAAGTTGTCTCGTTCATCTAGTGATAATTGTTTCAGTGTCTTGATTGCCAAGTATGGTGCAGAAGCAGTACCAAAAGTCACACGCAGCATTCTATAATCTTCAACTTCAGCAGTAGTATCTTTCCTCCACAATATTCGCTGACAGTCAGCATCTTCTTTTTTCACCAAAATCATGCGATACATTTTTTGAATATCTGATAAGTAACATATTTCTTTCATACGCCATCTCATGATTAAGTTTCTCAAGTCTTCCTGTAGCTGTGGTCCGACATGTAATAAATCATTGAGTGAAGTGTTGTTTGACCCCTTACACGAAGCGTCGAATACCACTCTTACTTTTGTTGTTTCACTATCTCGCACAACAGAATGATGTGGCAAATATATTGAAAGGTTATTCTTTTCATCATCAGGAACCTTTTCCATATGATTTAACTTCATATACTCTTCCATGACGTTAGCATATTCTTCTTTCAATTTTGGATTCTTTTCTAGTTTTCTTTCTGTTTGTTCTAATCTCTTCAATGATATTTCTCTTGTTTGTCCGACTTCTTGTGGTGATCTTTTGAATGGCAACTTGACAATATATCTTCCTTCTGGTGTTCTAGAATGCTCTTTGTTAAAAATATCTTCACATGCTCGTTCTTCAGAGGTTAATTTTCTGTGTTTTGTATCGTCGTCTATAGCCCAAAGATTTTTTAGCAGTTGATCCATGTCGATGTCTACCTGATGGTGCATGGCGACAAGGTGAGTGTTTGTTGATAAAGTTTTGTGAATATTTCCAAAAAGTATCCAGCCCAGGTTTGTTTCTTGCGCTAAAGGTGAACCTGGTGGACCTTTGACCAAATTGTTTTTGACAATTTCTGTGTATACATCAATACCAAGCAAATAGTCGATCTTACTTGACACGAAATAATTTGGGTCAGCTAGGGTTAAGCCTTCTATGTGTTTCCAATTTGGTTGCGGCTGTATTGTAGTGCACGGCAATGTAGATGTGATAGACTTCAGTACGTATGTTTTAACTTGGAGATTGAAGCGTTTATCGTATCTTGACAATAGTTCCAATTGTACAGCATAACGCACCGCAGTAGTTGTGGACCCAACGCCGATAACGGAACCTCGAATTAGAGTTCTTTTGAGATTGATAAGTTGAGTTGCATTTTCAGTAATAAAAGACGCCTGCGATCCAGGGTCAATCAATGCTCGTAGCAAAGTCTCTCGGCCAGTCTCACTTCTGACCGGTACTATTGCAGTTGCTAACAATGCATTCTTCTGCTTTCGTGCTAAGTTTGTTACAATTGACTCATCCTGATGATCATCTTTTGTGTCGTCATTGTTTGCTTGTTCGGAGGAAATACCAGGTGATGAACTAATCTTCTCGGGGTCCTGTGATTTCCCTTCCTTCTTACAGTAATGAAGAAGTGAGTGATGACGCTTTCCGCAAATTTTACAAGAAGTCTTCTGTTTGCAATAATATATTGGATGGCCTGGTGATAAGCAGTTGTAGCATAAACGATTGGTTTTGACAACCTCGCTTCTTTTGTCTGGGTCAAGCTTTGCGAATTCCTTGCAATGGAAAAGATAGTGTTCCCCGTTACATAATTTACAATTCATTTGAGTACTTGAAGTATGAAAGGAACGTTCTTTGTGTATCTTCTGTGTATTAGATGAAGCTTGTGATGTTACTTCGAGTGTTTGTATTTTATTTTCCAAAAAGGTACATAAATTTTGCAAAGTGGGTAGTTCTGATTGATGTTCTTGACTAACGAGCGTTTCCCATTCTTTGTGAGTGTCCGTATCCAATTTTTGAGCTGTTAAAAATATGACGATAGGATCCCATGAAACTGTAGCAATGTCCATTGTTTTTAGACTGTTTAAACATTCTTTAGTCCCATCAATCAAGAATTTAAGTTGTCCCGCCGATTGTGAGCTGACTTTTCTAAACGAAAATAACCTTTTTAGTGTAGCATTCACAATAAGACGCTTGTTGCTGTATCTATTACGTAATGTATTCCAAGCTTCTTCATAATTTCGCTCCGTCACTTGTATATGCTTGATAGTACTTTTTGCTTCGCCTTCTAAACACGACTTTAAGTAATGAAACTTTTGTACGTTGCTTAATGATTTGTTCGTATGTATTAGGGCATTAAATGTATCTTCAAATGATTGCCAATCTTGATATGAACCTGAATAAGAAGGCAACACTATTCGAGGAAGCTTGACTTCAGTGATATAAGAACCCTCTTTTTTCGACGTATAATTTGATGCATAATCTTGTTGTGATGTGGCTTCTTCTTTCTTTGTAGTGAATAACTCAAGCGAATCCGTCATTTCCGATTTCAAATCCAAATAAATTTCTTCGCATTCACTATATTTTTCATCTTTAAAATATTTGATAGTCTTCCGTTGATCTTTGTTAGTAATCTTTATTAAATTTTGATGTGCATCTTTAAATGATTTCCAATAATCTTCCAAAGATTGAATTCTTGTTTCTAAAAACCCTTTAGTTATTCTTGGTTTCGGAGACTTTTTATAGTTCGTTTTGCACTTATTAATCAAGTCGTATAAATCTTCCAAAAGCGAAGTTATTTCTTCCAAATTGGCCATAGTTATTCACTTGATTACTTGTTTACGTAAAACGTTCACTTTATAATATTCACTTTTGCATCAATATCAATAAGTAGCTATAACCGCCCGGGCCGCTTCTATTGTTCTCCAATAATCTTCATATAGAAAAAACGGCTTCGCGACAATCCTTATCAGTTGCGTCGATCGGTTACTGCGCGCTGGTATGCGGTTCGAATAGGACCATTTTGTTAACGTAATAAGGTTGAGTTTGCTGGGTCGGACTAACTATTTTGATTTTAAATAATGAAACACGGGTTCTCTTGCGAGGTCTGTATTATGACTGACTTGAATAGAACATGATACACACATTATAAGTAGATGTAAGAAACGGCGTAAACAAATGTTAAAATAGAAAATTTCCTATTTGCCGTCCAAGGACTCATCCTTACATTAATAAATAAAAAGGTAACTTCCAATACGATAACAGATGTGACAGAACTCTTTGCCATACAATGGGCGTAGGCGTACAGTAATAGAACTTGTTTGAGTTTTCATTTCTATAGAAATTACTTTATATTCACTGAGAAAGTTGTGGGAAAAGTGTGTTTTCTATGAGATCTCTTCTTGAATGAATGAATGAGTGAAATCGTTAATTTGCATGAAACATGGAACATGAAAGATGATACAATAAATGTAATATAACGTAACATAAACGTTCACGCCGAATATCCCCGAAGGGGTTGGCAGAGGTACTAATACTTACTTAAGAGGTACCCATGTTTTGCATGGACAGTGTACTCACGTGATAGGGGGCAGGCCTATCGCCGTTTTGTACGAATACACTGTCACATGACTAAGTACAACTCAGCCATGTGGGTTTCCTCACGATGTTTTCCCTCACCGTTAACAACCATGATAAATTAACCACACATATGTCTTTAGAAAAGACAAATTGGTGTAGGCCCGACCCAGGATTTGAACACTAGTCGCTTGCACGATAATCGAGTGTTCTACCCACTGGGCTATCACGGTTGCTAATGTAATATGTAGAATGTTAATTGCATGATACTGAAAATAGTGACGCACGTGCTAATGACTGAAGAGTAGAGATCCCAGATATAGTATAAAGCCAAGGTGGAGGGTAATGTCACAGGACGACCACCGAGGTCACACTTATGTCAAATCGTGTCTGTGCTCAAAACGGCAAGCATCCGAAGTGTGAAAAAGAAAAAGCATATTTGATAATATTGTTGAATGAATTTGATAGTTTTCTATTCATATATGGTTTTCCCTTTCACTCTAAATTATATGATGCCATAAATCATTAAAAATAATACTTCCGCTTCGCCTGCCTAGGAATATTGTAGATCCAAATCGAAGCCAAATTTTGAGCCAGAGCTCTCAAATTTTTGGAAATGTTATATTACAAAAACATTTAGTTCATCATACTTTTGACCACTCTACTTCTAAAAGTTACCGAGAAATTTCTAATTCCGAAGCTGTGGCTGCCTCGTTTTGTGATTTATACCCATCAGTACAACCATTCATAGTGTTTTATATTAATTTAAAAGAAATTCCCAATAGTCTACTCTCACTGACCAGCTCCCGGGTCAAGGTCGCCTTGATGACGTCATCACTGCAATATTTCGTCAAGGTCACACGTACATCGCGAGATTAATACGGAAATTACGTGTCACTACGAGGTGCTAGTCATTCGTTTGTGGAATTTACAATATTAAAGTTTGGCTATTGATTTTTAAGATGGAATAATTTTACCCCTATCTACCCCCGGGTGTCATAGGAGCGACTAAGGGTATGGGGCTTTTTTAAGTGGTTCGTTTAACTTCAAAGAGCAAAAGCACTGCCTATTAGGCGCATAGACATACATACATACATATACTCACGGCTATAAATCCCTAGAAGGGGTAGCCAGAGCTAAGGAATTACAAATTCCTCAGCCACTTTTGGAAGTTGCGTGGGACAAAGATGGTAAAATAAAGGTTGTTGGTGATGGGTCTCCAACCGCATCGCCCAAAAATTACTTAAAAAGCCCCAATACCGTTAGTCGCCTCTTACGTACACCCACCGGAAGAATGGGGTAGTGCTATTCTAAGCCGACACTACACAGCACATAGACATGAGTTCATTAGTGAATTAAGCCTACACCAATGTATATTTCGTTAAGTCATATGTGGAGTTTTATTTATCAAGATCTAAGGGTGAGGGAAACATCATAAGAAAGGCTGGCGGAGTTAAGCTTAGGCATGAGACAGTATTCCTATCCGAAAAAACGTTAGTACGCCTGCCTCTTATCACTTTAAAGCACTGGCCAAGCAAAACGCAGGTACTCTGAACAAAGGTGACAAAATGGCATGTGATGTTCAAAAATATTAATATCACTGCCACCCTCTCGATTAAATATGCGCGTTGAGTTAAGTTTTTAACATGTAGTATCGCCTTAATATAACATATCTCTCCCATATAGGTGCCGTACGAGACGAATGAATAAGCGGGATGTTTTAAATTATTGTGGGGTGATGTGGTCGGAGATTCATCACAAAGGATCCTACATCTTCTATGTTCCCTCTCTACATCCAAAACTGGTTGAGGAGTTTGTGATTAACAAGCTCTGGCTATAGAGTTTTAGATATTTAATCGGATGTTATCACATATATTTTTTTATACCAAAAACCATGTAATAAAGCGAGATAAAATATCTGAAAATCAATAGTTGCTTTAATTGTAATGTGCAATCGTGAAAGTCGTAGAAAATACTAAGTCCTGGCTACCCTGTTTTGACTTACATATAGGGCAAATCGTGCTAAAAAAGTTTTATAATATCCGTAAGACATTAACTATAATAAGTTCGTGATTTCTCTCAATAATTCAAAAACATTATTTATTTAGTCATGTATTTATTTTTGGAAAGTCAAAGTTTCAGCTCTTATGGTTACAAGGATCTCAACCATCACTGTCAGACAAAGCCTTAAAATTCAAAATAATAGCTCATGCCATTTGTAAGCAATTTTCCCATTTAATAAAGTCGTTTCACACAGAACTACTAGTATTTTGCTCAACCGTTTATTATCTATAGAGAACAGGGACAGTATTTCACATTGAAATATTTGTACAACATTGTTGCCATATGGTCGACACCTACACTTACTCGCCTCGAGTCGTGAATTATACGATCTGCATTCCACCTACAATATTATTTTTTTACTCTGAGGTTTCTACTTTCGTTTTCTATATTCAAATGCATACATATACTCAAAGCTATAAATACCTTAATGAGATAGCAGAACTTCATTATAAGAATTTTTAGATGACGTGATAGCTCAATGGGTAGAACACCGGTTATCGTGCAAGCGACTAGTGTTAAAATCTCAGGTCGCGCCTACAGCAATTTGTCTTTCCTAAAGACATATGTGTGGTTAATTTATCATGGTTGTTAACGGTGAGGGAAAACATCGTGAGGAAACCCACATGGCTGAGTTGTACTTAGTCATGTGACAGTGTATTCGTACAAAACGGCGATAGGCCTGCCCCCAATCACGTGAGTACACTGTCCATGCAAAACGTGGGTGCTCTGAACACCAGATGACAAAGTCACGTGATGTTCAGAAGTATTAGTACCTCTGCCAACACCTTCGGGGATATTCGGCGTGAACGTTTATCTTATGTTATCTAATTTTTTTAGCTAGTTTTGAAAGTTGAGTAGAAAAAATATTGTAAAAAAATAACTCGCTGGAGTGGAGAAATCTGCGACTATGATTATGGGACCTTGAAGGGATTTGAAAATAATAATTAATTTAAAACTGATATTTCATATTCGTCTCATAGCAAATGGCGTTTCATAATCATCAGCCAGGAGACGTACACCGCAGGACATAGGTATTAAAATATTTCGACAACGACCGGTCCAGCACTGCCCTCATTTTCCCTCACTAAATGGCCTATAAAATTCACAACATTACAGCACAATCAATAACATGTGATAACAAATGAATGTAGTTAAGACGTCTGCACATCATGATGCAATAACAATTGTCTGACTTCGGAATATTAATTGATTTGTTTGTCACGAGTTTATTGTTGCCTGTCGGGACATCGACAAGACAAGTCGACAATTGAAATACGTATATACATATACTCACTATAAATCCCTAGAAGGGGAGCCAGAGCTAAGGAATCTTAAATTCCAGAGCCAATTTTGGAAGTTGATTGGGGAAAAGAATAGAATAGAAAGATGCATGGTAATAAAATTAATGTTTTTGGTTACGGGTCTCAAACCACATCGCCCAAAATGCACTTAAAAAGCCCCTATACCCTTAGTCGCCTTACGATCATCCACGGGTAGAAATGGGGAAGTGTTATTCTAAGCCGACACTACACGGAATACACTACATGTTATAATAATAATCACAAAAGAGATTAGAGTTGATGATGGTCTTCCCGTGACCATGATAACTGAAAGTTTTCGAAACGTCGCGTCGGGCTTTAAAAACAATGTAATTACACGCGATTAAAATATCCGAAAATCAGTAGTTGTTTTAATTATAATGTTAAAATCTTAGAAAATAATGTTCCCCAATTATTACCCTGAATATATGTCTGTAATTACAACAATCCGTCTCCTCGTAATTAGGGTAGTTAGTAGGAGTACAATCTATATATAAATCACCTCTGGAATGGCTGGTGTAGTATATTTAGATCGACAGAGTTCAGTGCGGTGTTATGCAATATTTCATTAACCTGTGGGCGGTTGTGGCATTGGGAATTTAATATTTATATATTTTAGACACATCTGCAGATTACTTTTGTTAAGAGTCATTGGAGGTTCCGGAGATTGCGGGTTTGATTTACAAGAGGACAAATATTTGAAGGATAACACATGCTTGCCTTTTATTCTTAGTTGTAGGTTATAATCTATACATACATACATACATATACTCACGGCTGTAAATCCCTAGAAGGGGTAGCCAGAGCTAAGGAATTAGAAATTCCTCAGCCACTTTTGGAAAGTTGAATGGGGAGAAGATGGTAAAATAAGGGTTGTTGGTGATGGGTCTCCAACCGCCCAAAAATCCCTTAAGCCCCAATACCGTTAGTCGCCTCTTACGTACACCCATCGGTAGAAACGGGGTAGTGCTATTCTAAGCCGACACTACACGGCGTAAATATTCATATATATATTATAATATAACGTTATAATCTATATCACTAAATATGACCTAGTTAGTCGTATAAGTACCTTCTTTTCGCTAGCTTTCTTTAAGTAAATATTCCTGTATGTTATAAATATTGTACGCGAGTCGCTTAATTAGGCTAACTACATTTTAAACCATTAAAATGAATACATACATACATGATACCTTTTTTTCGCTCGCTTTCTTTGAGTTTATATTCCTGTATGTCATATACTGTACGCTGCGTTAATACGCTTAATTGTCTTTAAGTAATTAAAAGGAAAACCTTATCCTCCGTTCAAATTGATTTTTTAGTTGTACTCTATCAAAATACTCCGTTTAAATTGATTTCCAAGTTTCACATGGACATGTGACAGTGTAATTGTACAAAAACGTGATCGACCTGCCTCCTATCACGTGCGTTCACTGACCAAGCAAATCTTAGGTACTCTGGATCTGGACACCAGAAGGGCAAGCACGAGCGCTATTTTATCGACACGGTAACGGTTAGAATGAGATGGCAGTATACGATACTAAGTAAGTGCGTACGAGATAGCTGCTTTATCCCACGCGATAACTAGTTTAAACACGGCTCGTGCTTGCCCTTCAGGTTACATTAATGTCACGTTATGTTTAGAAGTATTAGTACCTCTGCTACCCTTTGAAAATTTACAATATGAACGTTTGAGTTTGAGGAAATCCAAACCGAGATAACATTGCAAATCTAAGTATCACCACGATTTAGTATGGTTAAGCTATAAAAACAGTTTTATTAGTATGGCTGCTCTAATTATGGCAGCGATGATGTCATACCTGAAATGTTGTTTAGCATCACATCATTTTACTGAATTTTTAATAGATCGACATTTTTATTGTTTTCCTTATACTATGTCAACTGTTTAGGAAAGAGACATCAGCAGATAAGTTATGGTTTTAGTTGGCAGATAAGTTAGCTTTTAAGACATATATTCAAGGCTATAAATCCCAAAAAAGGGGAATAGAAGATTTAGTATTGGATATTCCTCAGCAAATTTAAGAAGTAAAGTGTGAAAAGACGTTAAAATAAACGAGGTGATGGATCAACCACCGCATCCTTATCTATCTATCTATCCTATTACTTTACAGCTCTAAGTCTTGCCACACTAGTCACCTCAGTACCAAACACTTGATCATCGGAAAATGTTTGTGATTCTGTGCTTTTTAGGGCACGTTTAGCCATCGGGGTCGCCTGCTATTGTGGTAGACAACAGACCAGCGTGGTGACTACATCCAAATCACCCCATTCTGGGTAGCCTCGAGCCCCTCGTTTGGAGTTGTGAATAATACCAAAACCATCAGAGTATATATATGGACACCCCTTCGTTATGGGTAACGCAAAATTTAATGGTTGATAACGTAAACGTTTGTAAACGTAAACTTTCACGCCGTTTATCCCCGAAGGGGTTGGCAGAGGTACCAATACTTCTGAACTCACATGGCAGCGCCATTTAGTGTCCAGAGAAGGCACCCACGTTTTGCTTGGACAGTGTACTCACGTGATAAGGGGCAGGTCTATCGCCGTTGTAAACGTGTAGTGTAAACGATTGATGTTATGAAAATAAGCTATACGCGGTGAAAATGTAAAACTAACCCATTCGTAAAATAATTATACATCGTTTGATTTTATATCACAGCTTCTAAACCTTTTCACCGATCTTTATTGTAGCCAGTGCTAAAAAATGTACAACGAATCTCGGTATATCCGAATTTTCGGATACTTAATTGGCTACATTGTCAACACTATCCGGACCAAATTAGTCCGTAAAATTAATCTACCCCACATCTGGTACAAATCTAGGATAGTAGTACCGTCAGCTTAGAATAGCATTGTTTAATTTCTTTAGAATTTTGAATTTATTGGGTTTCTGTACTACTTTACTTCTACTTAAGGAGGAGGCATTCATTTCATCAAAATTTTTGACTAAATATCCATAAACTAATACACTGATAAATTATTTCAGCAGTTACACCTTTATCTGGTTATAGTTATAGTCTTGAGTATAGGCAACCAATCGAATTTTTCCATTGCCTCATATAAGTAGATACCGCAGTGCGCTACTTCAAAAATCTTTATAAAGTTACGGAGAAAACTTTTGACGCAATACGAATATGACAAGCGGGCGTGAAAATGCCGTCTCACACATATACGCTAAAATGTGCTAACAGACGAGCGAACATGTACGGGAAATATAGCCGTGAGTATATGTATGTATGTTATGTATGTATGTTGTTCATAAAAACCTCATGTGGGGATTATAACAACACGATCCCCACTGGTGTCGTAATTTGTCTTTCCTTTATTTCTTAGTAGCTGCTTACTTGTTACAAGAGATGCGCAAATTAGTGGTTTCACCGTATAACTGAATACTATTTGTTTTTGACCGAATAATTTGTTTTCATTTTTCATTGTTACAAAAGTTCTAACACATAAAGTTCTTCACATTTAATCTGCCCCAATGACAAGCAAGGAGAGTGCAGTGCCCTTTGATTGGTGGTCAAATCATAAATTTAAATATCAATCTTTTGACTAAACTGACTAGTCAAAGTACTTTTCAAAGAAAACTCTTTTGCCTGACAGGCCAGAAAGCTTGGTTTTCCTGCAGAAATGTTTCTTATGCTTAATATACACTAAATACTTATTCTGTTTATTATATTATTAGTCGTATTATTACTCACGGAAAATCAAAAGTTGTTTTCATTATAATGTGAAATCGTGAAAATCTTAGAAAATACCACGGCTATAAATCCCTAGAAGGGGTAGCCAGAGCTAATTAGAATTTCCTTAGCCACTTTTGGAAAGTTGAGATGGGAAAAGATGGTAAAATAAAGGTTGTTGGTGATGGGTCTCCGACTGCATCGCCCAAAAATCCCTCAACAGTTAGTCACCTCGCAGTCGAATAAATGGGGTAGTGCTATTCTTAGCCGAAACTACGCAGCAGTATTAATATAACTGATGGTTTCGAGTCGCGAATCCGGCCTGCACCTCTGTATCTTCTAAAATTATATATGTTGTTTATTTATCAAAGTTTACGGTGAGGGAACACATTATGAGGAAATCCACATAAAATAATAAAAATACTTTATTGAGTAGATAAAGCCTAATACATGTGAGAGACCACTATTTGTACATATATAGTGTCGGTTCGTACTGAGCGAGGCTATTAGTTAACACATATTTATTTATCTTTAGCACCTATAATAGACCTATAGTCGTATTTTTAAACAAAGATAGTAAACTGACAGATTGGATGTTGCCAACTTTTCGTGCTAAAAAAATAGTGCTGAGGTAAGAAATCGTGAAATAATCGAAATTATTCGTTCAGTTAGTGAAGTTATGAATTCCTTTACAATAAGTTATTGAATAAGTTGCTTATATTATACTTACTTGTTGCAGCCTATTTTGATAATTATATAATTTAAAATTACAGAACAAATAAAACTAAGTAAGCAGATTTACCGATAATAATTCTTTATTCGGAGTCAGATTCCACAAAATCAGATGTACTGTCTTCATCATCACACACATTAATTAAAAATCTATCTCCGATATCATCTATCCGCCGGTCGAGATAGCTCATTTTTCTTCTTCTTTCATAATATGTGCAATGCACTTTCTCCATTTTTCCGGAGTAACCTCAAGCAGACCTACTTCAAAGAGGTTTTTGACATATTTTAATTTAAAAGATTTATTATTCTCTGCTACATAGCCCTTCACTTGCGCCCAAACCAACTCAATAGGGTTGAGCTCACAAAATGGTAAGGCGGCAGGCGAAGAACGGTGATTCTGTGCGCCGCCGCCATCTCATCGACGGCATATTTTTCTGGGAACTTTATTTTATTTTGGTTTACAAACTCCATCAGATATGCTTTGATCATTTCCGGGTGAAATGAAATTTCTTTGTTTCGCAGCCACTCCTGGATTCTGAGTTTTGTCCACGACATTTTCGGAACCACTTTTACCTTCCTTGAGTGGTAGGGGGCGTTATCCATGACAACAATTGAGTTTGGTTTTAATTTTGACAAAATACTCCTAAACCAATTTTCAAAGCACTTCGCATTCATTTCTTGATGGTAATCTTCTTTACCCGTTTTCGCTTCGAACACGAGTAGACCGTCTTGTATAAATCCATCTACCCCGCCTATATGGCTAATGATAAGACTTTTACCCTTGCCAGAAGGAATTTTGAGACCTGTGCTTAAGGCGCCGTTGGTTCAGCGAAAAATATCATCTGAGGGGGCGCTTCCCCGCGGGCGCGGGGAAGCGCCTACGCGCCGATCGAGCGGCCGTCTCCTCGACGCGACGCAGTGCGCGCGTTTTAAAAACATACAGTAGGGTAAGCAATACAGTTATTGTCAACTCGACAGTTTTAGCCACTCGCAAATATTTTCTATGGTATGGGTTCGGACATTTGTTTATGATTATTTACATTTTCTTTCTAAAATATTTACGAATGGTTATAGCAGTCAGGGTGACGAAAACTGTATCGCTTACCCTAGGTTATCAATTTCAAAAATAGTTTCTACCATGGCCGTTTACAATATAAAATATAACATAACATAAACATAAACGTTCACGCCGTTTATCCCCGAAGGGGTTGGCAGAGGTACCAAATACTTCTGAACTCTCATGGCAGCGCCATTTAGTGTCCAGAGAAGGTACCCCCTTTTTGCTTAGACAGTGTACTCACGTGATAGGGGGCAGGCCTATCGCCGTTTTGTACGAATACACTGTCACATGACTAAGTACAACTCAGCCATGTGGGTTTCCTCACGATGTTTTCCCTCACCGTTAACAACCATGATAAATTAACCACACATATGACTTTAGAAAAGACAAATTGGTGTAGGCCCGACCTAGGATTCGAACTCACGCCCTTCTGTTTTCGGGCGGGTGTTCTACCCACTGGACTATCATGTCGTCGTCGTATAAAATATAATGATACGATAGATTTGTCTACCCCTGTCAGTTTAACAAAATTATTACAGTGATAATTTTATAACTTTTGTCGTGTCGTGTCGGCTTAGAATAACACTACCCCATTTCTACCCGTGATCGTAAGAGGCGACTAAGGGTATAGGGGCTTTTTAAGTGATTTTTGAGGCGATGTGGTTGGAGAACCGTCACCGAAATCATATATTATTACCATCTTTTCCCAAATCAACTTCCAAAAGTGGCTAAGGAATTTCTCATTCCAAAGCCCTGGCTATCCCGTTAAGGGATTTATAGCCGTGAGTATACGTACGTATATAATTTTCAGTTTACACCTGTAACTATTTAATATTATTAATTGAAATGAGAAGTTACTTTAACGGTTTTGTTCTTTTTCCCATTCCTAATAAATTAAACAATAAAATATAAAAATGAGTGCAATCTATGAATTGAATGAATTATTTTATATTTGCTAATGCTAACCGTACGCACGGTCACTCTCACGCCTACATTGACGCGCATCGTATACAGATAGGTCACTCGCACGCTAACGGCGCCGCACGCGCGTAAATTGTAAGATCTGAAACACAAGGCGCGCGCGACACAGGTCCATCCTCTAAAGCAGCTCGCCGAGCACTGAGCGGGCGGCGGGCGGCGCTCGGGCACGAGTAGGACTGCGAATATCGATGTTTTTAAAATATTTGTTTTATTGAATTTATTAAAAAAGAAAACTAATCGCCAATTATTATTAGAAATACAAATGCTCAAATTATGATGCAAGTTATATGTAAGTAGGTAAAGTAAATAAAATATAAAACCATTTTAAAGAGTGTAATTAGAGGTATGTTGGCGATTTTTTTCTATCGAGCGAAAATGTATTAATCATGTTTCGAATCGCCAATTTTACAGCAGAAAAGCCTCAAGATTTTAATGTATTTTTTTCAAAACCATATTGTTATAAACATACGCATTATAATGTTTCAAAAACTCTGTTCGCTGCACTAACGGCACCTTAATCCATCCAAGAAAGCTTGACGGGATGATTGAATAGTGCAATCTACCCAAGCTTTTTTCGCCGTATGACCTGAATCAATATTTATATATATATATATATATATATATATATATATATATATATATACTTTAATACTATATAGTTACTCACATGATGACACTCACGTGACCCATATAAAAGAATAAATAATTGTTTTTACCTTCATTTACCCTGGTCTCATCTTGGTAATAAATTTCCCTTCCCTCTTTTCTATATTCTCCGATTTTTTGTAGGTAACTGTGACGCCATAACACGATTTCCGGCTTGTCGATGAATATACTCTTCCTTCTCTTTGAGATATAATTGAGATTAAGGTGTTTTAAAATTTTCCTCATTGTTCACCAGGAGAAGTTTGGCAATCAGGATCAGGATTCAGGATCATCATTGACTGCCTTGAGAACCTTTAAATAAAACATGGGTGATACTTGTAGGAATAATATTTACTAAAACTTAGGGATATTTTCAAAATGACAAGTAATAAGTACCTACTATACATGGTAAGTGATGATGAGGTAAAACTAAAAGAAATTTATCATCGACGTTAATATATCTATCACTCATATCACCTTACAATACACCTACCTTAACATAGGTACATACCTTATCAACTGTAGGTGGTTCATTATTGTAAAAAAAAATATGCACTTTTCTTCGAATGACCGAAAACGTGAAGTCGTCCAACTTCTCTTTAAGGGCCGGCGCTGACTGCCGGCATGGCATGGCAAAGGATTTCGGTACAGATATAGCATTTTTAATCTTATTACCATGCGTATAGAATTCATTTTGACACAACGATGCCGAGGGAGGCCGCGGTAGGACAGAACGTCGGCATCGTTGTGTCTAAATAAAGTAAAATGAATTCTATACTCATGGTAATAAGATCAAAAATGCTATATCTGTACCGAAATCCTTTGCCATGCCATGCCGGCAGTCAGCGCCGGCCCATAATGATCGTTTCGGTCCAGGTTACTCAGGAGATTTCAAATCTACATTTTCTTTGTTTTGTTTTATTCTGTATACGGAGACCTTGCTGATTCCCAAGATTTCAGCAGTCTTTTTTACACAATTTTCAACGTTAGGCGATTCAGTTGGGACGAGCAACTTCAATTCATCATTTAATACATATTTGTATGTATTTCGTATCATCAATTTTTCAGTTACACTGAAAGATGTATGTGGTCTCTTCTTTAAAGATAAAAAACACATCTTTTGATGTGCTTGGTTGTTCATTAGGATCCATCGCGCACAGGTGTTATAAAAATAACACTAACAACAAAAAACGTAAAAGGATTATAACTAAATACTCGTAAGAGAATTAATGAACTTATTTCTATCTAAGAAATAAAAAGGCACGACTTTACTTGCTTGGTTGTATTTACGAAAATATATAAAAATAATTTATTTACATTTGACATTACATTGCCATCGACAAATAGTAATAATATAGCTCAGTTTATTCGTTCGATTATTCGATTAAATAATTTTCTCACTACGGTTGATAAGTTGGCAACATTATTTTAGGATTTGACATATCGACCTGTCAGTTTACTATCTTTGTTTAAAAATACTATTATAGATCTGTGCTATAGGTACTAAGTAATAATTACAAAGTGACAAAATGCCAATATGGATCGAATAACAGAGTACATGAAATCAGCTTGGTCAGCTCTATGAGATGAGCGTGAAAAGGCTTAACATATGTTTTTTTAAATTTACAATCTTACAGACCTAGACTATGACTAATTAATATGAAAATGCATGACTTATTGTTTCCGGAATTTTACAAACTTAGGTCTATAGTTTAATATCTAAATACACATGAACACACAATGAAAATCAGATTTAGAATTATGCTAAAAGAAATATTAATGAAAAGTGGTTACAAAATGCATACTAGTTATTTAAATCAGTACTATAACAATTTATAATTATGTAATTTAAGTATAATGTAAAGTGCCAATAAGTAGTTAAGCTAAATAAGGGGGGGGGGGGGGTCATTTTTGTGGATGGAGAAGCAGTTCAGTGTTGTCATAAGTTAGTGACTTTAACCATATGGATGCATATTTTTTGCATTCATAAGCATTTAAATGGAGTATGGGAGATGGAATAGAATTGTTGATTATATTGTAGAGGAAGGGGCCAAGAAAGCAAAAAAAGCGGTTACTAAAAGAAGTTTTTAAATTAATCGTCGGGATCGATATTCTATTGCGTTTACTTATCGTTGAATTGGGACTGATAATTGAGTGTTGCCTTAGAATAGTATTTAGTATAAAAAGTTGGCGGACGGTTAGCAGATCCCATTCAGTATACAAGGCTCTAGTTGAGTAGAGACGAGGTTTGAAAGAGCTTACCTTCAGTAAAGCTCTTTGAGCTCTCTCAAGGCCAATAATATGTGACTTGGCGGCACCACCCCAAGAAGTAACGCAGTATGTTAAAAGTGATTGACATAAGGCAAGATAAATCATTTTAAGGAGCTCCTTGTCCGATATATGACGCAACTTTTTGAAGATGAAGATAAGCTTCCGCACTCTGTTTGAAAGTTGTTCAATATGCTGTTGGAAGTTGAGTTTGCTATCAATGATTATGCCCAAATATCTCGTATATTCAACTCGTTGAATAACAGGACATGGGCACTGCCTTGGTCTATCTGAGTGTGAACAGTCAATTGCTAGAACTAAATCTGGAGAGGGAAGTGATCTATTTGTTATAGCAAACGTAGTGTATACGGTTTTTTTTACATTTAAAGCTAATAAATTTTGTCTTAACCATAAACAGACACTGTTTAATCCTGATTCAGCCCTTTCAAACACTTCATTCCATGTGTCACCGGTAAATGTAAGTGCAGTATCATCTGCGAAGGATATTATTCGACAGCTATCTAAGTGCAAGTTACATAAATCATTGACATATATAAGAAACAATGTCGGGCCAAGCAAGCTGCCTTGCGGAATTCCGTAGTTGATGGGTGTTTCAGAACTTATAATTCCTTCAATTTTTACAGATTGGGTTCTTTCGCTCAGATAATTAGCAAATAGTTCAAGCTGGTTGTCCCGTATACCTAGCTTATCCATTTTTTCTAATAGAAAAGGTGACCATGTGGTATCAAATGCTTTGGCTATGTCCATAAAAACTGTTAGGCACTTTTTACTTTTGTCAAGTGTGAGAGCTATGAGATTTGTAAGTTCATGAACCGCATCAGTGCACGATCTCCCACTTCGAAAACCAAACTGGTTTTGGGATAGAAGTTTTTTATCCTCTAGGTAACGATTTAATTGTTGTAGAATGAGACGTTCGAGTAACTTGGACAATGCTGGAAGAACTGATATGGGCCTATAATTATTTACACAAGAAGGATCACCGGATTTAAACACCGGATGAACCACTGCTTTTTTGAAATAAGTTGGGAATTTACCTGTCTTGAAACATAGATTAAAAATATGCGTAAGGGGTTTGATAAATAGATACTTTTTAGTTTTTATAAGGCTGGCCGATATGCCATCCCAACCGACTGCACAATCAATGCGTAGGGAATTTACGACACGTTCCACTTCATCTTGATCAGTGGGAAGCAAGACGAAGGAAGAAGAAGGTTGATACGAACTCGAGCGGGGCAAATTAGATGTTCTGTTTCCAGACTGCTGATTTTGAAGTTTTTCCGCTAATTCTTTACCGATGTTAGCAAAATAATGGTTTACAAAATCTACTGACTCAGCTTTTGAAGCACCGATATTTAATAATTTTTTGGCTCCAGATTTGTCCTTCTTTAAACCTGTTACATCTTTAATCACCTCCCACAGTTTTTTGTTATTCGATTTTGCAACGGACAACTCTGTCCTTTCAAAGGATGCCTTTACCTTTTTTAACAAATTGTTGCAGAAGTTTCGGTACCTTTTAAAAGTAATGGAAAGGATAGTGTTCATCGGCTCCTTTTTCAACTTTTTGTGCATATTGTCTCTATTACGGATACACTTAAGAAGACCTGGGGTGATCCAAGGTTTTATTGGTCGTAATCTGCGACTTAGAATAATTTTTTTGGAATGATCGGCTATTAGGGATCTAATTGGGTCCACTAAAAGGGTGGTAGCAGTGTTAGGGTCATCGGAGAGAAATATTTGTTCAAAATTTAGTGATTCTATTCTTTTAAACAGTCCCGTATAGTCAACTTTTGTGTAATATTTTGATGGAGAATTTGATTTTGTTACAGCCATTGCTAGAAAGACAGAGTCGTGATCAGTTACACATGAGTTCATTACAAGAGTTTTTGAAGGGTAGTTAGATTTAATAATAACGTGATCAAGACAAGTCTTCTTATGGGTTGGAAAAGTGTGGGCAGGGAGAAGGCCATGCGATGCTAACATATTGAGATATTCATTGGCGATTACTGAAAGGGGGCTGCTAGGTTCTATGTTAATATTAATATCACCTAATATAATTATAGTCGGGTAATGTTTAAGATTAGTAAGAATATTGTCCAAGGACTCAACAAAATTATGCGGATCGTGAAAGCACCATGGGCGATATATTGCCAATAAGGCTGTGTCAGTATTTAGTTTAATTAGTAGACAACTAGCTTCTTGCACATTGGCGTCCTCGACCTTACAATTCTGAATTATATCTCTTATAAATACTGTAACGCCATCACTTTTATTAATCGGATGTGCAGATGAGAATGAGTTGTATCCTGCTATTGAGGGTATAGATGGGTTTAACGGAAGCCAACTCTCTGGTAGGACAATTATATCGGGTGGTATTTTTATTCGATACAGTAGAGTTTGAAGACCAGAAAGGTTGGCAGACAGGCTACGTATATTTTGTAACAGAAATTTGAAATACTTGTCTGGTCTTTTAATATAAGTGGTACAGTCTTCAGGATCACAATTATAGGGCTCAGATATCGAAATGGAGTCAATATTTAAAAATGTATCCTTTTGGGAATCGAATTTTCAATTTTAAATTTAGTAGCATCAATGTGGGAGTGGTTAACGAATTTATATAGTAACAGATTAGAGAGGTAGAGAAAAAACGAACTTATTGGCACAGTATACATTACGGGCACAAGGTAATTATAACTAGAGATGATACAAAAAGTTTTAGTAGCATATATTATACGTAAATTGTAAACAAAAATTAACAATAAAATCCAATAACCTAAACAATAACAATATCTGTAGGGTAGAAAGCAAATAGTCCAGTTGATGTGAAATACATATATCGAAAGATATTGGCCTAGTCTAGCTACTAGTCATTGAGAGCTCTTCGTTTCATTAACTAGGGTGTCCTCCGACACATTAATAACCGGACTTCCCTCCTCCTTACGTAGCAAAACTCGTCCATTTGAAGTCCAACAGTAGCGGAAGAGACCATCCTTAACCAGCTGACGCGCTCTATTATATAACTGTCGATTCTTCGGGGTGAGATGCTCTGCTATATAAATTGTTTGAGTCGGATCCGCACAACCAATTGCTCTAGTGTTAAGTTTATTTGTTTTATTCACTATGTTATAATTACGAAGAGCTTTTATTACTTTGTTCTTATAAATTGTGGTAGCAAATGTTACAACGATAGGCTTATTCGATGATTTTGTATTTATGCGACGAATATCTTGGATGATAAGTGGATGGATTTCCAGGGACAGTGTTTGCAGCAAAGAATTCATTACATTAAGTAGGTCGTCTTGAGTCTCCTGCTTATTGAAAGGAATATTTCTAATAACGAGTTTATTTAAGTTTTTTTCGATATTTAACTCCTCAACCGTTTTTTCCATATCATAGACACATTTTTCTATAGTAATAGATTTTTTATCCAGGTTGGACAATTTAAGAGTCATATCTTCAAACTGAAGCGATAGAAACTCGACAGATTTTTCGATTTCCATATTAGTTTTATGTATATTATCTACCTGCGCTTTGAGTTCATTGATTGAAGATTTTATTTCGCTTAATTGGGCATCCTGATCTGATTTCCAAGACGATAGTAGGGTCTTAATTTCCTCCATAAAGTTGTTCATGGAAGTATCAACCTCACCAGATCCAGTGCGACCCCGCTTTGTCGGATTCCTCGTTTGTTTGAAGTCATTGTTATCTGAGGTGTTCAGATTGGGTACGGAGCCGAATTGGTGAGATGGAGTTGGTGGAGGTGTGCGTTTCATGGTTTCAAGAAAATAATAATAAGCAAAAGCAAAAAAATCAACAAAAAGATATCTAAGTTACTTCGGGTTTTGAACTCTAGTATGCTGGGCTAAAGCAGCATGCGTTTCCACTGAGCCAATGCGGTTACTCGAACAAGCGCGAAATAGGCATATAGTATTACGGAATGGGTTTAAGTTAGTTGCGTTGCTCGGTGTGAATCAGCATCTACTGATGACTCACCGGGTGTCGACGGGGGTGAGGTAATGCTGTCCGCTGCTCGGTGAGGTGAGGGGCGCTGCTGCCGCTGCTTTTTGCGGTGAAGGGCGCTTAAGTTGGTTACGCGAATATATTCTTTATTACGTTTTGATAAATAATAATTTAGGCTAGCGTTTACTTGATATTTTTTAAAGAATTCAGTAACACGTCTTGTCTCTTACAGAGCTGACCGCCGAATAAATATGCTGGTTTGAAGGTTAATTGTTGTATAAATTTTATGTAAACAATATCTTCATAGGATTTCATTTACTTTTAATATATATAATAACTCTCACATAAGACACTAATCTGTGTCATGTAGGCAATCAAATAAAACTACTGAAAACCATATTCAATAGAAATCTAAACAATTCGGCAGAATAAAAATTAAAAAAAAAAACTCGCCCCTCTCTACCCCCACCATAATCTTTGTACCATCTCATGTAATACATGCTTGATGCATTTTGCTAGGTAGGTACCTAGGAGTGCAAACACTGTATCTTATCAAGTAATTGGTTAACAAGCCTCTAGGCTCTATGCCCTAAGGCTATTGAGCCTCATAATCAATGTTTACATAATCCTTAATTCAATTAAATATGTGTATTTATTTAATTTGATTCATAAAGTGACAGCCATGATGATATTTTTTTTGTATATCTTTTACTCATACTCACATCACCTATAATAGTATTCCCATTGAGGTAGGCACAGGCTATCAACCATTACTTTTGGATGTGGTTTTAAAGTTTAATATCAAATATTGAGAGCAGTCTGTTTTTATGCAAAATAGAAACATAAAGAACTAAAGTAGCTAATAGAATATGAGTATTTGTTTAGCATGGCAAAATGAATAAACTAAATGGAGAAATTGGTATTAGATATCATGTAGTTACAGACAAGTAAAAAAAGTAAACAAATATAAATAAAAAGAATTTAATGCTAAATTGTTTCTGTTTCTCATATTTCTTCTGAAGGTGACTCATTCAAATTAAAGCTTACCTCAGGCAAAAAAAATATGTGTAAGTATTACCTATAATAAGTTGAGACGATAAGGCCAGCAATCACGAAAACACGTCCGTAAATGGTCATTACCTTAACAACATACTTATTGGCTTAATCATATTTCCATGCATGTATATGGCAATGACTATTTATGACACAATCAAAACAAACCAACTATATGGGGATATGGAGCGATCCTACTGTAAAACTTAACATTTAACATAAAGATTAACACCTACACACGAAATATAGATCGCCAAGACAACAAATTCTAATTTTAACATTCGTGAATCGGCTCCATCGGCATAAGCATTGCAAAATAAATACCTGTTGAGCGACTGGATCCAAAATACTCTCGATTATCTTCGTGTGGAAGACAGGCATCTTGATTTTTGTCTTCTACACTCCAAAATAGAACATTAAAACAAACACTATTTCACTGAATTAAAGAAAAATAAGATGAAAATAAAGAAACGCAACCTAATACACAACGTCCACACAGAAAGCTAAAGAAAAACTGACACTACTGACAGTGACAGCGGAAAACATAGAGAACGTCAACTTGTCTAGATGTCACTCTTTGTCAAGATCAAAAAGTCACAGAGTGAAATCACAGAATAGTGAAATAGAACAAAAAGCATAGACAATGTTAAAAATTAAACTTTTCTGATCAGAATGACACAGGAACACTGACCTCCATTATACTATATAAGTACGCTGGACTAATTATAGGCCGGGTGACAGTGAGGCGATTTGATTTTCGCCATTTTGGAGCTTACGGCAGCAGTGAAGGAACAAGGAACTAATAAAAGAGATGGGACAGTTAGATAAACATATAACATAAACGTTCACGCCGAATATCCCCGAAGGGGTTGGCAGAGGTACTATTACTTCTGAACATCACGTGACTTTGTCTTCTGGTGTTCAGAGTACCCACGTTTTGCATGGACAGCGTACTCACGTGATAGGGGGCAGGCCTATCGCCGTTATGTACGAATACACTGTCACATGACTAAGTACAACTCAGCCATGTGGGTTTCCTCACGATTTTTTCCCTCACCGTTAACAACCATGATAAATTAGCCACACATATGTCTTTAGAAAAGACAAATTGGTGTAGGCCCGACCCAGGATTTGAACACTAGTCGTTTGCACGATAACCGAGTGTTCTACCCACTGGGCTATCACGGTTACTAATATAGTGAGATAAAATATATCGATAAAATGTTTCTGCTTAAAGGAAAGGCTAAGTTTTATCGAAACGAAACTTTACAGCACTATTGATTTATAATTGTTTCTAAAAACCATAGATATATTATGCTTTATGGTAAAAAAAACACTGGCCATTTTGCAGTTTACGTCAGATTTAGTTCCTCGTTCCTTCATTGTGGCGCTTCAAATTGGCACAGTAAATAGCTGTCATTTTGATACGTATCGTTAGTCCAGCGTACTTATATAGTATAATGGAGGTCAGTGCACAGGAACAAGGTGTTGATGATTTATCAAGATGCAAGTGTCCGATGTCTTTGGGTCGCCCGGCCCTGTGGCCAACTTTCTCTCGTAAGAGAGATCCTAGTGGGCGAGCTTGATCACGCTTACGATGAAGAGATTAAAGAAAACCACAGGCCGCCAGCTGCCGCTCACACTAACAGTCGCAGATGAGATCGCTATAACCTCCCTCCTGTTTCACGGGTGGTGAACGCTACTATGTATATTAAAACAAGAAGGATATATCACCACGCGACATTAGGTTACGTTTATATTACATACATATACTCACGGCTATAAATCCCTAGAAGGGGTAGCCAGAGCTAAGGAATCAGAAATTACTCAGCCACTTCTGGAAGTTGTGTGGGGAAAATATGGTGAAATGAAGGTTGTTGGTGATGGGTCTCCAACCGCATCGCCCAAAAATCCCTCAAAAGCCACAAAACCGCTAGTCACCTCTTACATACATCCACCGGAAGAAATGGGGTAGTCAAAAGCCAAAAAATTTATTTTTCAAAATACAGTTAAATACTATCATTTTTGACGTTACAAAAGTTTTGACATTAATCCATTACTTTGGAAGGTGCATGAAGCTACTAACTAAACAGGAGAGCGTACTCACAAAAATATGCTTAACAAAAATGCAATTTATTACCATGCAATAAAGTTACTTATCTTTTAAAGACTGTCGAGCAGAGAAACGTCCTAGAACGAGAGCCGTGTGAGAGAGAAGTGTGTCCCGCTCGCGCGGTTGCCAGTCGAGATTAAGTTCAAAGAAAAACAAATTAAACTTATTTATAGGGAATATTTTATAAAAAGCAGGTTATTAACTGTTCCTTTTTTGTATTTTATTTTAATTATTATTGTCGCCTATCGATTTGGAGATAAATAATTGGTTAAGTTTGGCAAAAGGGATATTAATATTTGTCACGGGTATCCCCATCGAAACAAGATAAATGTGGTGTCCACAATTTATCATCTGTTTGGGTGTTTTGGAGCTTTTATCATTTAATTAAGAAAATATAGTGATAAATATGGGTTCATGTTATGGAACAATAAATAAAAAAATTACTCTTAATTATATTGAAGAAAAAAAAAATTGCAACATCATGTTTTTCATTCTGGTCATTTCAATCAAGGCTCTTACGTCATGGGGACGGTTAAGTAATTTCTTTGAATCTATATCACTTAAAGCCATCTCATCAAGGGATTTTACACGACTCAACGCTACATATATATAAGAGTGTTTCTTCGCATTTGTGATAGGTGAACTTCTCTTTGCTCATCTGTTTCGGCAGCAAGAGCAGCACGCTGACGATCTCTCTCATTCTGAAGGGCAAGCACGAGTTATCGACACGATAACGGTTAGAATGAGATGGCAGTATACGATACTAAGTAAGTGCGTAAAAGATGGCTGCTTTATCCCACGCGATTACTAGTTTAAATACGGCTCGTGCTTGCCCTGCTGAAGTCTTTGATTTTTTTTCGATGGGTGTTTCGTTCTCCCTTACGCGACTTTTCCTTAAAGCATCCTTTGATTTTCTATCTAGGCCCGCAGGTAAACAAAATAGTAACAAGTAAGCTAAAGTCATAATAACAAATTTTATAACTACCTGTTAAAAAAACTATAAAATAAACGGACAGTAAAACTTATCTCTAAAAAACTATCACTAATTCACTAAAAAAACTCAGAGTGATTTAAGAACTTATCACTAAAAAGTATAAAATAAAAAACAAAAACAAAAACTTCAAATTAAAAACTAAACAGAAAAAAAACAAATATTGTTACTTTAAAACTATATTATTATTTTTTATTTAAAAAAGAACCGCCTTCAAAAATCCAACTGAAAAGTATAAAATATTTTTTATTTATTTTATTATGTACAACTCTATTCAACTTCTTCTTTTTGAAGTCGGTGCCAAACCAATTTTCATGACAAAGAAGAACGAATATTAGTGGCCCGCCCAAGTTGAGTGAGTTCTCCACCCCAGCAGCGTATGTCATCCTTATAAACCTTCCTTGTTAATCAATTAATAAAAAAATTCGCATCAAAATTCATTTCGTAGTTTTACAGATTAAAGTATACATAAGGATGTCCCTATATCCCAGACAGGGAGAGAGAAAGCGACTTTGTTTTATACTATGTAGTGATTTAGATTCTCGATCGTCTTTTTACAAAGTGTTAGAAGTTTTGGTTGTGCCAACTCGGTGCATGCATGTCTCTGTCGAATTGTTAATTCCGTTAGTTTGAAATCTGATAATCTTACATAACCTAACCTAACGTTAGTTTACTATCTCGCTATCTATCTAAAATTATAATTTACTAGTATTTACAGTTTTACGATGACATGTATATTATGATAATTTCTCTGCGGAGTGCGACGCATGCACACCAGGCTAAGCACCGCTCACTGTCCCCCACCTCCAGCCTATATAAAGCGGCGTCGTTGCGAGCGGATGAAATTTCTTGATTTTTGAGCGCGATTGTGTTACTGTTGTTGAGGCACTATCGATTGATTTATTATTCGTATGGTTTTCTCTATGTAGTAATTTTCATTTTGGATTTGTCTGTTTGGCACCGACTTCAAAAAGAAGAAGTTGAATAGAGTTGTACATAATAAAATAAATAAAAAATATTTTATACTTTTCAGTTGGATTTTTGAAGGCGGTTCTTTTTTAAATAAAAAATAATAATATAGTTTTAAGTAACAATATTTGTTTTTTTTCTGTTTAGTTTTTAATTTGAAGTTTTTGTTTTTCTTTTTTATTTTATACTTTTTAGTGATAAGTTCTTAAATCACTCTTAGTTTTTTTAGTGAATTAGTGATAATTTTTGAGAGATAAGTTTTACTGTCCGTTTATTTTATAGTTTTTTTAACAGGTAGTTATAATATTTGTTATTATGACTTTAGCTTACTTGTTACTATTTTGTTTACCTGCGGGCCTAGATAGAAAAGCAAAGGATGCTTTAAGGAAAAGTCGCGTAAGGGAGAAAGAAACACCCATCGAAAAAAAACAAAGACTTCAGCAGGGCAAGCACGAGCCGTATTTAAACTAGTGATCGCGTGGGATAAAGCAGCCATCTTTTACGCACTTACTTAGTATCGTATACTGCCATCTCATTCTAACCGTTATCGTGTCGATAACTCGTGCTTGCTCTTCAGAATGAGAGAGATCGTCAGCGTGCTGCTCTTGCTGCCGAAACAGATGAGCAAAGAGAAGTTCACCTATCACAAATGCGAAGAAACACTCTTATATATATGTAGCGTTGAGTCGAGTAAAATCCCTTGATGAGATGGCTTTAAGTGATATAGATTCAAAGAAATTACTTAACCGTCCCCATGACGTAAGAGCCTTGATTGAAATGACCAGAATGAAAAACATGATGTTGCAATTTTTTTTTTCTTCAATATAATTAAGAGTAATTTATTCATGTTTTTATATACTTTTTTGTTTAATAATTTAGTAACTCTGTTTATTACTAATAAAAAAAACTTTATTAACATATATTGATAAATCTCTGTCTAGTATTATTAACTTTACATACATACTTATATTTCAAACTAAGAAACCTCCTTTTTTCGAGTCGGTTAAAGAACTTAAACCTTCTCCTGAATGTAATAACATAAACTGATAGCTCTTTGTCTAATAATAACTCAGAACCTTCAAACTTACATACATACTTATAGGTGAAACTCAGAAACTCCTTTTTTGAGACGGTTAGATCACTAAAACCTTGTCCTGAAAGTAACAAGTAGTTTTCTGAAAATCGCATCCAAATAGCTTAAGCGAAACGCAAGATAATCGACGACCAACATACATACATGCAGGTCAAACACAGAACCTCCTTTCTTTTAGAGTCGGTTAAATCACTTAACCCATCTTCTAAATGTAACGAATACTTTTCTGAAAACCGCATCCAAATAGCTTAAGCCAAACGTGAGATAATCGCGGACCAACAGACATACATACAGGTCAAACACAGAACCTCCTTTCTTTTTTTGGTCGGTTAAGGCACTAAAACCTTCTCCTAAATGTAACGAATACTGTTCTGAAAACCACATCCAAATAGCTTAAGCCAAACTCGAGATAATCGCGGACAATTATACATACATACATACATACAAACAATCGAACTGAGAACCTCCTTTTTTGAAGTCGGTTAATAACCTGTATCATCTCGAACTTTACCACATGAATGCATTAAACGATTTGAATTTGGTTTTGCTCTAAAAGTGGCTGAGGAAATTTTAATTCTCAAGCACTGGCTACCCATTCTTTTATAATCTATTAATTAAGAATAAATATGTATAAAAACACGTTGATTTACCAAAAACAATGTATATATGTAAATATAAGTGTTTTTATAATATTTTTTATAATGTATGTATGTAAATATAACTAATAAATAAAGGAAAGAAAAATTTCGACACAGGTGGGGATCGAACCCGCGACCTCGGGTATACGCCCCCGTCGCTCTGCCAATTGAGCTACCGTGTCAATGGCTGCGAGTGCATCAGGTCCCCACATGAGGTTTTCATGAACAAAAACATTCAAAATATGTAAATACAAGTGTTTTTGTATCCTTTAGAGGAACTCTTATTAAAACACCAACAGATGGTCACCCTACTTAAAACGAGACACAGTTAGCTAGTTAACCATCCTTTTTCAGACAACAAAGAAACTCTTCAAATTACCATTTTTTTAAAATATGGTTTGTACAATATCAGTTCATAAACATGTTTTTACTTTATAAAAGATTTTCTAAGCGACTAAACCAAACGCTAGTTTGACATAATTAAAATAAATTGTCCATCACAAAAAACCAATCACATAACGTGAGAAGAAAACTCCTCACCAGACAATTATTCCTAGGAATAACGAGGGAAGATTACTGCTTTACGGACATGGTCATGTGCGCGTCGGGTCCTTGTCGTTTAAAAAATCTTGAACACTGTAGTAAGATTTCTTTAAAAGCATTGCTTTAATTGCCTTTTTAAAAGATGCGAAAATCAATTCCAATATGTCAGAAGGAATTTTGTTGAACATTTTCAGGGATAGACCCGATAAAGGAGTTACTTACTTTATTAAGTCTCCACTTCGGTACGTTAAGTTATTCCTTATTTCGAGTGTTAACAGTATGCCTATCACTAACTTTACTAAATTGGCCTATATTCTTTTTGGCATATATTAAATTCTCAAATATATATTGGCTAGGGACAGTTAATATGCCAATATCTTTAAATTTTTCGCGCAACGAATACCTCGACCTTAACATGTAAATATATCGGTTAACTCGTTTTTGTTGAACAAAAACTTTATGAACATCAGCCCCTTACCCCCATAATAATATACCGCACGACATAATACTATGAAAATAACTGATATAAAAAATGGGAGCTGTTTCTATGTCTGATATTTCTCTAATCTTACGCACGGCATACGCTGCTGATCTGAGCCTTTTAGAAAGTGTTAGTATATGGGGTCCCCATTGCAACTTAAAATCGATTATTATCCCTAGGAATTTTGTCTCTTTCACTAATTCTACTTTTTACCAGCAAGCTGTTTGCTGTGTAGTTTATATTATGGGTGCGACATCTATCTATCTATCTATATCTATATACTATAATAAGACTGTAACGAGGTCAAAACTGTACATTGAATAAAAAAAAATAAAAACCGGTGGAATATGTTTTATTTTCGATATTGAAGCCAAATTTGCTATCTTTGAAAAAAATGTCTGTCTGTCTGTCTGTCTGTATGTCCTTTCATCACGTTAATTCTACCGGACCGATCTTGATCAAATTTGGCATGAATGTAGGTTATACACCTGGCCAACATATAGGATATAATTTATCCCGGATTTCGCAAGGGTTCTCACAGGAGCATAAAAAAACATAACTTTTATGTGGTTCCCCATATTTACACGATTAATTTTTTCATCGACCGACTTTATCAGTCTCTTCATTAATTTTTTTTTTGGGGAAAAATAAGGGTTTCATCCATTTGCAACAAATAATTGTCCATTTAATTGTTTGTCAATAGTATGACTACTAGATATATAGGATATCACAAATTTGAGGCTCATACATATGTCTGCGTGGCGTAGCGGTATACCGTTTGGTGAATACTGTGTACGAAAGAACCAGGTTCGAATCCAAGGTGGTCAAAGTCTTTTTGCGTATTTTTTTTGCTTTTGTGTTAGGTTAGAATAATAGGATGCATTAATCCTTCTTTTTCACATTCAACAATGCGAATATGTATGAATAAAGTTAATGGAAAGCATATTGTATGAATTTTGCGTATTCATTTGGTAGGTTTAAGAATATGTTTATAACTTTTGTTTTTTTAACTATTTTTAACTAATATTCTCATAGATATAAATTAATTTACTTACGCATAAATTAATATTCTGTTTAAGCCTCAGAATGCATAGTTTGTAGTTAATATCTCAATTTTAATTCACTACCGCCATCTATTGGCCGATAATTGCAATATCTCTTACATCACCAACTTATTGCTCCCCATATTTAAACGATTAATTTTTTCATCGACCGACTTTATCAGACTCTTCATTAATAGTGTTTTTGAAAAAAATAAGGATTTTATCCATTTTCATCAAAATAAACGTCCATTTAATGAATTGCTGTGTAGTGTCGGCTTAGAATAACACTACCCCATTTCTTCCGGTGGGTGTACGTAAGAGGCGACTAACGGTATTTCTAACGGCTTTTAAGGGATTTTCGGGCGATGTGGTTGGAGACCCATCACCAACAACCTTTATTTCACTATCTTTTCCCGACGCAACTTCCAAATGTGGCTGAGGAACTTCAAGTTCCTTAGCTCTGGCTACCCCTTCTAGGGATTTATAGCCGTGAGTATATGTATGTATGTATTTAATTGTTTGTCAATACTATGGCTACTAGATATATATCATATCACAAATTTAATGTTGTTGTGGCGTAGCTGTACACCGGTTGATTTAAATTAAACTAACGGATGACCCAGGTTCAAAACCCGGGTGATTAAAGTCTTTTAGAGACTTTTTTGCTTTTGTGTTAAGTTAGAATAATAGGATGCACTAATCCTTCTTTTTCACATTCAACTATGCGAATATGTATCAATAAAGGTAATTGAAAGTATATTGTATGAATTTTGCGTATTCATTTGGTAGGTTTGAGAATATGTTTATAGCTTTTGTTTTTTTAACTATTTTTTAACTAATATTCTCATAGATATATTATGTTTTACTTACGCATAAATTAATATTCTGTTTAAGCCTCATAATGCATAGTTTGTAAATAATGGTAAATATCTCAATGTTAATTCAGTAACGCCATCAGTTGACAGATAATTGCAATCTCTCACACATCACCAACAGTCAGTGTAGGGGGCAGCACCGGGTCGCCAAACTGCTATTATACTTACTCAAGATATTTTCATTTTTGAACATAGAAACTTGGTTACAAAATGGTTTGTTTCATGTTTCTTATGAACAATTAAAAAGGTTTTTTGGAACTCATCCCCTAAGAGATTGGAATATATTATACAGATTTTTGATCTATAAATACAATGTATCTAGAAATTTGAATCTTGATGCGATTGACTGATATAACAACTACAAAAAGGAATGTATGAAATTTATCCATCAATCAATCATGAGAATATACTAACGGCTATAAATCCCAAAAAAGGGTAGCCACAGCTCCAGAGATAGTAATTCTTTATCCACTTTTGGAAGTTGAATGGGGTCCGTCCAACCGTCCAACTGCATCGCCCAATAATCACTTAAAAAGTCTCAATGTTCTTTATATCTATTACAGTGCCCACTGGAATATAAATACAAAAAAACAGAAGTTAGTGTAGTTAGATAGTGTTTTGGTATTTTGGATGTAAACTGGATGCAAAAATGTAGTCCACGCGGACGTAGTCGCGGGCAAAAAGCTATTATCAAATAGGTAAACACCGAGAAGAGAATTGTCGATTTTCATAAATCTCAGTAAAAACGTTTTCGTGCCTCTTTATCCCTTAGATAGCTAATCGATTCGATGAACTCGCACTGAGTACACAGTAGCCAGAGTGCGAGCTAAAAATAAGAGAGCTCTGCAGAGTAAAAACGATAAATACTTGCTCGGATACTTTTTAATCTTAAACTTAACTTTTTACTGCAGGTGCGAGATAAGAACGGTCAACCCAAGAACTAACCAGCGTATGAAAGAGAGATGAGATGAGTTCGTGTATCTAGTGAATTGGTTTCCTAAAGATGGAGAATGTGATGAAAATATCCAAAGAAAAATAACATTAATACCCAAAAGTAGTTGACTTTGCGAAAACTCAGCCGCTAAAAGTCGGCTGAACGCTGACACATAAAATATATGTTGTGCAATGCATAATATTGTTCTGGTTCTTGCTCTGATATGTGGAGTGAATGTTTGATATGGCTAAAGAAGTATGAAATGAAATTAAAACTCGGCCTCATTAGCTGAAACTGATTAAGGATGAATCAAGTTGTGAATCAAGACTTCATTACTACTAGTATTTAAAATAGGGTAAACTTGGAATTGTACCAAATCTGTACCATTGTATTGAAAAATCTAAGTAAATTTCCTTCTATAACAAAAATATCTACAAGGACACTTGGAAGGATCTCGTTTCTTGGATTCTTTTGAAATTCTATTGAAATAGCTGATGTCTAGAACAAGCCCTTCGTAAAGAATATTGATAAAAGGAAGAGGGAATAAATCAAATTTTTCATGTAGGGGTTATTAAAACAAATATTCCACTTAGCTATGATGGTATCGAATGTGGAGTGGATGTCAAGCGCTTATTTCGAAGCGTCGTCATCACTAGAGTGAAACCTTTAACTACGAATGGTTTTCTTATTTTTAGGAAATATTTAAACAGTGTTAGGACTGTACGGGGGATGGTCAAGAATTTCTACAATTTTCAAGATTGAGCTGTCGTGCTGCAGGGTGATGCTGCGCTCAAATATTACGTAAAATATAAAGTTATGTTCTTCCACCTGAAAATCCATACATTTGCTCAGAAATCATAGACTTTTAGCATTTCCTTGAAAATGTTTTCTAATCAATATTTATTCAAAAAAAAATAATTAAACGGAAACTCCGTAATAACCCTAAAATACATAACTAAACATTGTATAATATCTTACAAAGGCAATCCCAAAGAAGAGCGTCTTAAGATACCTCCGTTTCTAAATATCTCTATAATTTATAATAGCTGTAACTAAAACTAATGGGAAATGGGAAAGAAGAGCTTGAATGAAAACTGCGATCGAATTTTTACTTTTAGAAACAAAACTTTATTCTCTAAATAACACTAAAACTACACTTTACAATAGACTACAGGTTTATTAAATTTAAACAGCAGTAAAAATATGTCCTTATATCTATAAGTCTTCTTAACGTGCACATTAAATTAAAACAATTCGTTGAGAGTGGCGAATTATTAGTTGACTTTGTTAACAGTGAAAGTGATAAACGAAAATAAAACTCTCATATAATTACATATATTCTTTGAAAGTTTGTGGAAAAACAGCAGTAGTTTTAAGTACCCTCAAAATGTCTTATTAGTACAACAACCATAGACAAATATGAAAACGTAGATAAACATACTCTATTAGTTCAAAAGCCATCTCATAGATGGCGTTGTAATAAAACGGTAGATTCGGTAAGATTCTTTAAACATTATTAAATATTCTTACACAACAATTACACAACTATGAGATCAATTACAAAACGAATTTAATGAGATTCATCTACCTTCATTTTGATTTAAGGTATAAGTTCAATTCACAAGTAGTCGTGTCGGGTCATTTTTATAGGAAAAACATTTTAATAAAAATCTTACCACATTTGTTAGCTTATTCGAAGTACTTTTTTATTATTAAGGTTTCAATACCACATAACTCATAATAAATGGTTAAAAAGGACCACAATTGCTCACATTGGCTAAAACATAATTTATGATCCTAATGTTATCATATCACATTTCGATGACTTCCTATTTTCATAGGTATCGACCTCGTGATTTTTTTATAACAAAACAAAAGATATATTCTGAGTGAGTATTTGCATTCATTACAAGGAGATTTTGTAAGTATTTTGAGTACATTGCAGAACCGACAGCCTATAGAACCCGAAGATTCTTGAGTGACGGCTATGTTCCGAAATACGCAGTGAGGATATCCTAATACCAAAAAGTTCTTTCTGGGAGTCTATTGGCTGATGATGATGGTAATGAGAATTTGCAAACTTAGGTTAGGGGTGAAGATCAATCAATAGCAGATAACGAGCAAAATGTGAAGAGCCTTTTTAACCTTTTATTTCGTCTTCTATGATCTGCCCGGCTAGTACGAGCGGTGTTTAAACTAGTTATCGCGCGGGATAAAGCAGCCATCTCTAACGCACTTACTTAGTATCGTATACTGCCATCTCATTCTAACCGTTATCGTGTCGATAAAATAGCGCTCGTGCTTGTCCTTCTGGAGGTCCAGCACGAGCAGGACACAGGTCGTCACGATATCGGTAAGAATGAGATGACAGTATAGGATACTAAGTAAGTGTGAAAGAGATGGCTGTTTTATACCGAGCGATATCATAGTTAAAAGATCGCTCGTACTAGCCATGCAGCACATTAATTACTAAATACAATTACGATTACAAGTACTCGACAATATCGCATTTAATAGATATATTCGGGCAGCTTAATCCATAACCGAGATCCAAGGAATGAGGTTGACTTTTATGTCTTTCCGTTAATAGTTTATGAAATATCGGTAATATTGCGCATTCGAATAATTCTGATTCGGAACTGGCGGCGTACATACGTCTTTGGGCTGCTGTGTCTTTGTAAGAGGCTGAATTTCGTTCTATAGGTTTTCCTGGGGAACCTGCTGAAATAGAAAATAATAATTTTAGTAAGAAGATAAATCTTTGATGTAGTTGGCCTAGACCTCGTTTTTAAAACATATTTTTTTATATTTTAAATCGATTAAAGACATCAAACTAAACAACTTTGCCTACAGAAAGCTTATCAAAATATTGTAATTTTTAAAATGATTAATAAGTGTCACGGCCTAACGTCTGATTTCTGAATTGAGTATTCCAGCTCAGAACAACTTAAGTATCGTTCTGTCGCATTGAAATCTTAACAACTGAATGAGACAAAACGATACTTAAGTCGTTCTCAGCTTGAATACTAACGCCCGATTTCTGAATTGAGTATTCAAGCTGAGAACGACTTAAGTATCGTTTTGTCTCACTCAGTTGTTAAGATTTCAATGCGACAGAACGATACTTAAGTTGTTCCCAGCTGGAATACTTAATTCAGAAACCGGGCGTAAGGCTATCAGAAGTAACTTAGGTTGTTTAAATTCTCTTTTCAAAATATTCTTACCACTTTTCTGTCTCGAAGCGACATTAGGACTACTCTTGTGATGGTCAGGTCTTGCCGCTTGGCTTAGTTTGGGTTCGATTGCCCGAGAGCGTTTTAGCGGTTCAGCTTCCTGGCGAAGTCTTTTTACTGGGGAATCCTGAAAATATAATTAGTTGTGTCAGTTTGGAATATCCCGTGGGTATTATTGGGACCAACCAGGAAACATATCACTAAAAACATTTATTTTACTTGTTTTCCTCACTTAAGTTGCAATAGTTGCTGAGGATTCCTGACTCCAAAGCTCTGGCTACCCTGGTTACCCATTTACGGCCTTGAATTGTTTTTTACAGACGGTTATAGAAAATGGTATGAAGGCCATGTACAAAGGTATGGCACAAAAACTATTATTTATTTATTTATGTAAGAGATTTTTAATTCTATGTTCTTCCTAATGATTAATCTTTATGATGGATCGAGAACCACATCGGAAAAGAACACCCAATAAAACCAAAACTTGAGGCTCAGAATAACTGAGGGTTTTTCTTTGACACTACACAGATTATCATTTTTTACACATCATTTCACTTTACTTTCACATTAAGGTTTTTTTGGTATGCAGTTTACAGTTTGTTAAAAGTAATTTTGGCGTTTTATCTCTTGGCTTCCAAATTTAACTTTTGAAATTCATTTAATATAAAATATATTACCTGTCCCTTAGCCACTTTAATTGTATCAGGGTCTGGTTTCCATCCGTTATCAATTCTTTCGGCGGTAGATTGGCGGCGACGAGACTGGGGGCGCGGGTTCGATGCCGAAGTTGGCAATTCGGAGCCGCGACGCTGGAAATTTAGCTTAGTTAATGTATGATAAATTTATAGAATAATGGAAAAGGAATGACTTAACGAGTAGGTATTTGGGTGTTGCCATAAGCAATTTAATTTTCAGCTTCAACAAATACCCACTCATCCACTCATTTACAAACAAAACATAAAATAAATTTTAGTTATAACGGCTTAAAAGCAACAAAAAGTTTTGATTTTACACAACGTATTTTAGAACTAATCAACTAAATCGATACCGAAGTTGGCAATGAGAGGTTTTCTTTTTGAGAAATAAAAAAACAACATAGTTTCCTAGAGCTCTGTAGATGGCGTTGATGTAACTACGTTACTTACTTCAAACTTTCTTCGTGGCGTCAGTCGTGTTGCTACAATAATTTCGCCAATGTCAACTTTAAAAACACGTATCACATCACCATGTACCCATTGCGCTTTACGATTTTCATCTTTAGGAAAAAGATGTATTCTTTCATTTTTACATAAATCTACAAGGCACAGACTCCTCTTCTTTTTTTCTAGGGACATTTTCTTTTTGGCGAGTGAAAACAACAAAAAGAATGTTAAATATAAATACCGTCTTTGTTTATTTACTTTTAAGCTATCTTGGCTTAAACTGATATTTATTTAGACTTTCAAATCAGAACGTTTTTATGTACGTTCCGTTTTACGATATCATTACATCCAAGTGTGAAAAACGGTGTGACGTTCCGTTCCTACCAGTAACATAGCAAGTCTGGCGCCATCTATCCTGAGAACAGGGAAGAAGAAAAAAAGAAAAAATGGAAAACCTCTCATTCGGAGCCGCGACCCTTAAATAATGGCTATAGTAATTAAGGAGTAGAGAATTAAAAAATGTCGTACCTACATCAAACTGAGAAAGTATAGTGAGTTTCTTAGCCCAAGCTACAATAAAAAAAAAAACATATGGTCAAATAACAAGATGTAGGTACGTCACTTTTTAATTATTAATTATTTTGAAAATTACAATATTTCAGATAAACATTCCTTAGGCAAATTTTTTTAGTTTGATGTCTTTTATCAATTTAAAATATAAAAAGGGTATGTTTTAAAAACGAGGTCTAGGCCAATTTGGTTTTAGTTTACAATAACCACTTTGTTACAAATTTAATTATTATAATCTTAAAATTTCGGGTCGTATTTTGATGAATTTGGTCATACAGATAGAACATAGCAGCTTAATATATTATACCAGAAATCAATTATTCTAAGAATTATCTTGGAACTTATTTAAGTAGTATTAAGGGGTGGTGGCGCCACTGTATATGTTTTGTTTGCATTACAAATTCTTACTTTTAATATGGTGTTCCTAGTAAAATATTATTTTAGTATACCTTAGATAATTTGTCTTGCAATTTCAGCGTATCTGATTCTCTGTATCCTTCTGGTGTAGTGCCGCGGGAATTGTTAGTAGCTGAAATGCGTAAAAATGTATAATAAAATACCTGAGGACATTTTAAATTTATCAGAAACAAAATTCAAAGCAGTAGTTAAAAGAAATTTTAGTTCGAAAGCGTATTACAATGTTAATTATTACATTAATGATGAAGTGGCTTGGTGTCATCAGGGCTCTGTGCAGGATGTTTCCGGGCTAACACCAAAATTGTAATGGACGTAAAAATATATGTGTGTTGACGAGTTTCTTACGGGGTCTTCTCTCAACAAAACACCTTCGGAATCCGAAACTTAGTAAGTTGAAATTTGACTTTCAAGTAACAAAGATTTATTATTTTACTTTGAAAAAAAAAAGTAAACCCATATGAATGTGGAAGTAGTAGAGAAAGTTTTAGAAAAAATATATAACAAAAATGATACAAACTATTTTTAAAATGTATATGTGCACATAAAGAGGTATTTGAGACGCCGTATTAACTCTAGAAGCGCTACTGGAATCAAATAATAAAATCATAATAAACTACAATAACATTTTCAGCATATACTCAGAAACTCAGTATTAGTATTTCTTTTTTTATTTATTTCTAACTAGCTGACCCCACAGACTTCGTACTGTAGATTTGCTAATGCCAAACTTAAGGCGTTATTTCCGGTACTCTGAGTTCAATCAGGCGTGAATATTTTATTGTTCAATTGCTTTCCGGGATAAAAGTATCCTATGTTACAATTTGGGTCATTATCTAGCATTCTGCTAAATTTCATTCATAAACGTTCTGTAATTGAGAAGTCTTTTTACCTCAAACACACAAACATCTAAACTTACACATTTATAATATTAATAGGATAAATGGTATCAATAACTTACCATAATTAATAGATGCGTTTGAAGCTCTGCGTTCCAATGTTCTAGTATCAGAGTCTCTGAAATATTCACAATAAAACAAATCAGATAGGAGACGATCATATTTCTATGTTTGATAAACATTCATTCATATGAGACGCCTGTATAATAATTTGAACAATAGACTTGAAATTTTTGTGGGTCTCAACCGTTTTAGATCACAAATAAGAAATATATTTCAAAACATACAAAAGTAAAGTTCCAAAATTTTAACTTTTAATACTACTACTATATTTATTAAGTTGTTATTTTATTCTGTTTTGTTAGATTTTTAACAATATTATTAACAAGTGTATTTTATAAATATTTAAGAGAAGACGTTTACACGCTTAAATTATTAAAAAAAAATGTTGTCAACACACAGTCATGGACATTGTTACTAGAATATAAGGCCTCTTGTTACTAGAATGTAATGTTTCATGTCAGTAATCAAGACAAGAGAAGTTTTTAACACGTTAATATTATCTTCACCTGTATGTATGAAACTGAACCCTTTAAACACGATTTTGACCCTCTTAAACGGAGCAATTTAATTCAAAATTTGTACACTTATCGAGAATCGGGGACAAAATAATAATTTTATAGGTGCAACCTATTATTTTGATTAGGGTTGCCAGTATTAAATAACTTTAAACAATTTAGTACTAAATAGTTAAATAGCTAAAACAAAATTACAGTTTATTATTATTTTTTTACTTTTTAGGTGTTTTAAAAGCGTGATTTTTATGGGTTTTATAATGTGTAACAGCTGTAAATACTTCCGTGAACTAAAACTGAAACAAAAACGTAAACAAAATTATATAAAAATTACTCATCGATTTTGAATATTTTTGCAAGTTGGCAATTGATCGAATATTGCCATAGACGTCCCTAAAAACTTTACCAAAATTTCAAAATTAGTATTTTCTAAGACTTTCACGATTGCACCTTATAATTAAAACAACTATTGACTTTCGGATATTCAATCGCGTGTTATCACATGTTCTTCAAAGACCGACGTTTCAAAAACTTTTCAGTTATCTTCCCGTGACCATGGTAACTAAAAGAAATTCGAAGTGTCGGGCTTTATAAACCATGTTACATACATACATACATATACTCACGGCTGTAAATCCCTAGAAGGGGTAGCCAGAGCTAAGGAATTAGAAATTCCTTAGCCACTTTTGGAAATGTGAGTGGGGAAAAGATGGTAAAAATAAAGGTTGTTGATGATGGGTCTCCAACAGCATCGCCCAAAAATCACTTAAAAGCCCCAATACCGTTAGTCGCCTCTTACGTACACCCATCGGTAGAAACGGGGCAGTGCTATTCTAAGCAGACACTACACGGCGTAAAATAGTAATTACGAAAACTTACGATAATGAATGTAAGGAAAGCAAGAGAGGTTTGTCAAGATCGTACTAAGTGGCGATCGATAGTCTCTGCCTACCCCAATGGGAATAATGGGCGTGAGTATAAGTAAGTAAGTAAGAATACTTACGAATTGTGCGGCGAAGTCGGTGGTCTTGTTTTCTCAGACACGCTTCGTTGCATCGGAACGTGGTGATGAGCTGAAACTATATACAAATATTAAGTACTTGTTTTTGATATGAAAAGTATGGAGACTGAGCTTCATTTCAAAATGAAGAGATATTTTTAAGTCTCACAGGTGTGGTTTGTTGATCACAAAATATCGCGAGGAAACAAAATGGCTGAGTTTATACTAACTCATGTTACAATCAATATATGCAAAGAGCTGGTAGGTTTCTCCTTTAAAACTTTACTTTTAATTGCACATTTTTCTTAAATACTATATCATAAAATGTAGTTAAGGTAACTTTATTCCATATTTATTATCAATCATATATAGTCTAGTAAAAGCATTTACTTCAAACAACAATCGACAAAAATATTGTGAAATTAGGAATTGGTCCCTTTCCTGGTAGTATGAAACCTATTTTCTTTTCTCTCATATCATTTTAAGAACATGAGATATACACAAAGATGTATTTAATAAAATAGAATGTGTTTAATGTATTTAATAAAATACCTGGTGGAGTTTTCTGACACGTATATTGGAAGGTGGTTGTGTCCCAGAGGTCACTTTGCACAACGATGTAGTTCTCTTTCTTGCGCCGCTCCGAATCACGCCGTTGAACTGAAATCGGTACATTGAATTGATTATTGATGAATTTATATGGAATTACGACTTTATAGTTGAGTGTTAGACTGAGTATTTTAAATTATTGATTTATTACTATATTCAGTTTTGAAAATAAGGGGAATGAAGAGAGTTTTTCTAATAAATTAAGGAATGAATTGCCGTGTAGTGTCGGCTTAGAATAACACTACCCTATTTCTATCCGTGGGTGATCGTAAGAGGCGACTAAGGGTTAGGGGCTTTTTAAGTGATTTTTGGGCGATGTGGTTGGAAACCCGTCACTAAAAGCATTTATTATTACCATCTTCTCCCCAATCAACTTCCAAAAGTGGCTGAGGAATTTCTAATTCCAAAGCTCTGGCTACCCCGTTAAGGGATTTATAGCCGTGAGTATATGTATGTATGCAATCCCAACATGAGGTTTCATGCACAACAAAGTCTTACTATAAAAGAAGAGATTATTATAAGTGCATCGTTAAATGACTGTTATTAACTGTATATAAATTTAAACTCAGAAAAAACAGATGATATATTTCGTAGTCTTTAAATACTAGAGCACTTATTAACACGATAAATTTGGCAACTGAATGCAAATTTAGAATGGTTTGGTTCATGACAACCTCATGTTATCCACACAGCTTGAAAATAAGAGAAAAGAAGAAAGCTTCACTAATGAATAAAGGAAAGCAAAATTTCGACACCAGCAGATGCAAATTCATTGAAACTATTTTTCCAAAAGACATTGGTCTCTTATCAACTGCAATGCACACTATAACTCACTAGATTTCCTTCTCTCACCAGAAGAGTAATCCTGTTCACTATCTAAGATATCTTCCCTCTCATCAGTTTTCGGTTTCTCGGTCAACGGGTCACGTTCTTGACCTTGAAAATAAAGCATAATATTATGAAAAAGTGTTACTCGATAATTTAGCAAATAAAAAAATAAATACAGTTTTCCCGTGCTTGTGTTTAAAATTGAGCGGTAATAAAATATAAGCTCAATCTGAATTATTATTTGTTTAAATAAAATGTCTTTTGTGTCTTGTAGGCTTAGAATAACACTACCCCATTTCTACCCGTGGGTGATCGTAAAAGGCGACTAAGGGTATAGGGGCTTTTGAAGTAATTTTTGGGCGATGTGGTTGGAGACCCGTCACCAAAAATTATTTATTATTACCATCTTTTCCCCACTCAACTTCCAAAAGTGGCTTAGGAGTTTCTCATTCCAAAGCTCTGGCTACCCCGTTAAGGGATTTGTAGCCGTGAGTATATTTATTTATTTATTTATTCAAGGCACACCAACAGCATTATAACATAGATTGCATTAACATTCATTTTTAAAGTATTGGTCAGTTATAATGCCAACAACAGTGCACACAGCATTGACAATATTATAACTTAAAGATATAACTAATAAATTGATTTAAAACTATAATAAAATAAAACTAGAATGGACAATTAAAATTCCCAACATTAATAATAAATTACAAACAAAAAAATTAATAAAATTAATAAAATTATAAAAAATAAAGTGACAATACCAAAACATTTGAAAATTTGTATTTAAATAATGAAATAATAATAATAATTGATTAATTAATTTCAGGCACCAATTGCCTACATTTTTTCTTAAAACTAAACAGTGTGTCATTATAGACGTCAGGCGCGCATTCATGACCTATTGCACACAATGAATTGTAAAGTTGGCAGACTCTGTGGATAGGGTTGTTTGCGGCCATGTTTGTTCTCACAGTCGGGACGGCCAGAGGGCGAGCACTTCGCAGTGCTCTTTGGGGAACGTTCAGCTGAATTAAGGGCAATAATGAGGATGACATAGATCCATCAATAATCTTGTGCAAAGTAGCTAAATCCTGGAGTTGCCTGCGAGCAAGCAAAGGATCCAGTTTAAAATACCTACACCTTTCCTCATATGATCTCAACTGCCTTCTCAGATTCGAGCGCGAAGCCAAAAGCCTAACAAATCGTTTTTGAACAGATTCGAGGTTCTCTATATGGGTGTTATAAATAGGTGTCCATATTACACATGCGTACTCTATCTTACCTAAAACAAAAGATTTAAAAAGCCTAACCATACTTTGGGGGTTTCTAAAATCCCTTGTTACTCTAGAAAGAAATCCAAGCAGCCTATAACACTGATTCACTATCTCAACACACTGTTCCGCAAACGATAATTTTGTATCTAGAAGTACCCCAAGATCCTTGACAACTGACTTCCTAGTTAGTGTCTTTTGCCCAACTCTATAATCGTACGAAATCGTATTGCTTTTCATTGTAAATGTTGTGGTAAAGCATTTATCTATATTTAATTTCATGTAATTTTTTTTGCACCAAGTATTAATTACGTCAATATCCCTCTGCAAGTCCTCACAGTCGTCAAGCGTGTGAACAACCCTAAAGATCTTTAAATCATCAGCAAAGAGAAGACAGGGGTTGTGAAGATGGCCAACCAGGTCGTTAATAAATATGTTAAATAGTAACGGTCCCAATATCGATCCCTGGGGAATTCCAGAGGTTGCTGTTATCGGTTTAGAAAGGTAACCCTGTAATGCAACTAGTTGGGACCTGTTCTCCAAGTATGACTTAAGCCACCTTAGTAAACTCCCGTGAACCCCATAAGCCTCTAGTTTACCATTCATGATAACATGTATGAGCTTGTCAAATGCTTTCATGAAATCGGTATAAATAGCATCAACCTGGGCACGTTCCCCAAAAGATTTGTGTATGTAATTCACGTATTCCATTAAATTAGTAACAGTGGATTTTCCCTTGATAAAACCATGTTGTTCAGGAACTATAAAGGATTTCATATGGAAGCTCAAAGCATCAAATACGAATGACTCAAAAACCTTTGATAAACATGACAAGATGCTAACCGGCCTATAGTTGCTGCAATCAGACAAGTTCCCGGACTTGTGTATTGGTATGATAAAAGCTTTTTTCCAGTAACTAGGAAATACTCCCATTTCAAGGCTTTTATTGAAAATAAGGTAAAGTGGATACGTTAACGCTTTAGCGCAAGCTTTTAATAACCAGGGGGGGGATACCGTCCGGTCCGGAACCCTTATTCACATCTACCTGTTTTAATTTTGTAAGAATATCGTTTTCAGATACGGAAAAACTAGATAAGGTTGTGTGGGATATTATGTGGGAGTAATCATAATGGATGTTGTGTATATCCCTCTCGTATACAGAGGCGAAGAATTCTGCGAACATGTTACATACATTTTCAGGTCCACTGACAGAGTTTTTTCCTAGAAACATAGTGTTAGGTATGGAATTATTGTACTTTTTCGACTTTACAAACGAGAAAAACAACCTATTATTTGAATCAAGAGAGGCTTCTATACTTTCAACATAACTAGAATAGCAATCTTTAATTAATTGTTTAGATCTAGCACGAAGTAAGGAAAATTCGTCGTAGTCACGTGGGTTTCCGTACTTTTTATATCTTTTATGTATTTTTTTCTTATCTTCGATACATTGCTTTAACGGTTCGGAAAACCAAATTGGATATGAGTAGGTATTAATATTTTTCAGTGGTGTATTTTCAGAAATAATTTTATTTAAGGTAGAATAGAACAAGTCTATGTTACAGTTTATATCACGACCGCCCAAAAGCTCTAACCAGTTTACCTCTTCAATCGATTTGACACATTGAGCTATATTGCATTTTCTAAAATTAAAAACTCTTTTCCTCAGTGGTTTAAGAGGTTTAGGACCATTAATAATATCTACCTCGAAAGCGGGATGATGGACGTCTGTTTTAGATATACCAATACATTGCTTGAGTTTTAGATTAAAGTCATCACACAAAAACAAGTCTAACGTACGTATATGTATGTATGTCTTTTGTTAAAATCATTTGAAGTGTCGTACCCTTGGTTGCCTTATCAGAAATCTACCAGATATGTAGTGTGTCATTCTCAGCCACGGTAAGAATCACACCAGTATGGGTAGACATGTCCATACTTATTTTGAAGTATGTATTCCATAAAGGCGTTACACCACAGTATATAGCAAAGATGCAATTTAAGAATAAAAAAGAAAAACACGACAAAATAAAGTCGTATTTTACCAATAGTCTCGGGCAAGTCTACCTGGTCCACAGACACCCTAATCAGTTAAGTAGCTGTTTTTTTGTTTCCATCCGAATTGCCCAAATATTACTCATACCGTCTCAATACCCATAGTCGCCTCTTACGACAGTATAAAGCTGTCCACAGATTCTTGATATCACACATACAAATATACTCACGGCTAGAAGGGGTAACCATCCCCTAGAAGGGGGTAACCAGAGCTAAGGAATCACAAATTCCTCAGCCACTTTTGGAAGTTGAGTGGGGAAAAGATGGTAAAAATAAAGGTTTTTGGTGATGGGTCTCCAACCGCATCGCCCAAAAATCCAATAAAACGCCCCAATACCCTCAATCGCCTCTTACGACACGAAAGGGGTAGCGACATTCTAAGCCGGCACTACGCGGTCAACCTAACATCCTTACTTATATTATAAATGGTGAGTTTGTTTGTTTGTTTTTTCCGCTTTACGCCGTAACTACTGAACCGATTTCCTTGTGCTTTATACCGCAATATAACCGAATACCACGCGGGCGAAGCCGTGGGCGGAAAGCTAGTATTTTGTAAAAACCGCTTACCAACAAGGTTCTCAGGCAAGTATTCCTGGTCCACGGACACCCTCATCAGGTCGGACAGCAAAGCGCCGTGGCCGACGCTGGACATGCGTCGGTGGCCGCGGGTGGACTTCTGATCGCGACCGTTTTTTTGTTCGGGAGGTTTCGATGGCTTCTTTGGTAGATCTGGGGACTGGGGAGAAAATGGGTTTATGAGAAACGATTTTTAGCCTTACGGTAAGATTAAAAATGTAACATTTACATTCTTTGGTTGATGGATCTATGGTAGAAATGAGAGTCTTACGGAAGTTGTGCTTAGTCATGTGACAGTATACAGATCACGTGAGTACACTGTCCAAGCAGAACGTGGATACTGTGAACACCAGGTGACAGTATCACGTGAAGTTCAGAAGTATAAGTACCTCTGCCAACCCATTTGGACACATACGGTGTGAATGCTTTAGTCTTGAGGTAAGTCTGATTTAAATAAGTTGTCTCACAGTATTTAACTTATATTAAGGACATTCAAATAAATATTAATAATATTGGAGGAATTGTTTACCGCAATTACGCATATTGAATTACTTAACTAAATTAAGTTACCTAATTTAATAAATACCTTCAAAACCTTAGTTTCCTGCCAAGGTGCAGCTTTCGTATACATCGGTTCTTGCAATTTCGTCGGAACCGATTTGGCAGAAGATGTGTCTGCTGGTTTTAAAGCTGATATCGTTTTGGTTTCCGCTTTCGCTGGTTCCGTTATTTTCAGAGAGGATTTCGGTTCGATGGGTTCCTGGAGATAAAAATGATTATTTTATTAAATAGGAACAAAAAAAGAGAGGTTTTTTTGTCATAGTACATCACAATGGCCAATTTTGTAAACCACGAACACCGGATTTGAAACCAAACGCATCGCACGGAGCCAAAAGTGACTTATTCTACTTAGTTACATCAGCATTCCATCCACTACTACACCACATCACATTAATCACCACTAGTGACATTTTCGAGAATAACAAAACATCTCAAGAACGACTACCGAACGGCAGCTAGCAGTAATAACCATAAGACCCATCGTAACTTTATATCGCTTGTTCCCGCTCTCACACTCTCGGAACGTCACACTTTATCGTGCATGCTTCGACTCACAATATAACTAGTGTCGAGGTGGTTCTTGAATGATACGTTCTTTGGTGGAGTCGTTTTGTCTCTTTTAGCTAATCTAAATCTATTTTTATGCTAATAGATACTATTGTAAACATTAAATATTTTTAATCAGTCAGCCCGTGACCACGGTACTAGTAGATCTGCCGAAATGTCGGGCTAACCAATTGATGTAATGTCTACAAACCACGAGAGTTTTAAAAGTGTACTATTGTAAAGTTTTTCAGTAAGATCATTTCAAATCTCATTTCGGTTACGGAACGATACATTTTACATGAAAACTACTAGTGACATATATATGCGGAAAGAAACGCAACTTGAGTATTACCGATCGTTTAGCAAGTTTAAATAATGAATACGCCAATCGTACTTCAACATAGCTAGTTTTTGATCTCACTTTCATTTTGGTATCATTTTCCGTGCATGTATCAACTTTCTAGCTAGGAAGTTTAAATATTTCTTAGGTCATACCGCTGTATCGCTTGTTCCCATTCTCTCGCTCGTGGAAAGTGACGTTTCTACGTTCATGCATCGACCTACATTGGTACATACCTCGCTATTCCACCCATACGGCAATTTAGCCAGCTAGTCTTTCTCCAATACTGGTTTAGAGCTCGGCGGGGAACTAGTGTCGAGGTGGTTCTTGAATGAAACGTTCTTTGTGGGTTCGCACTTTGTCTCTTTTATGTGATCTTAACCTAGCTTAATGCTAATAGAAGCTTTTCTTAAGAAAAAAAAAACTAACACGAATCTACTCTTTAACAACTATGGTTTTATACACACAACTGAAGAACGTTTACCGATCGCAAGAATTTCGCAATCAAGCTATTAAAATATCTCGCCTGATTAAATGTTGTTTACGCTTATTTTACTTCTAGATCGCTTGTTCAGCTTCTCACAGTCGTGTAAAGTGTTATTTGTTCGTGCATGTATCAATATTAATTTGTCAACATGAGTGAACCTCTATATGATTACCTCGCTATTCCACCCATACGGCAACTTGGCCAGCTGGTCTTTCTCCAATACTGGTTTGGAGCTCGGCGGGGAACTAGTGTCGAGGTGGTTCTTGAATGATACGTTCTTAGTTGGCGAGTGGTAGAGTGTTTTAGTGAGAGATTCCGTTTTAGCAATTGTATCATATTTTATTTCGGTTTAAAAACGATATTTTTATGCGATTACTACTGACATCTCTCAGTATTAGAACGCAACTAATAATGCTAACCAATCGCAAGAATTTAGAAAGCTAAAAATTACGACAGCTAGCATATTCACATTCACATGGTTCTAAGCCTTATTATACCTCTATATAGCTTGTTCCCACTCTCGCACTCTCGGAACGTCACACTTTATCGTGCATGCTTCGACCTACAATAGTGAATCTCTACAAAACATACCTCGCTATTCCACCCATACGGCAACTTGGCCAGCTGGTCTTTCTCCAATACTGGTTTAGAGCTTGGCGGGGAACTAGTGTCGAGGTGGTTCTTGAATGAAACGTTCTTAGTTGGCTCGCGCTTTGTCTCTTTCGGTGGTGGTTCTTTTACGGGTTCGGATTGTTGGGATTTCCTGAAAATGGAAAGAAATATAGAAAGGTTTATAAAATTTATTCCCGTTAATATTTTACCAAAAATAAACCGAAAATTATTCAATTAAATTGAAAAAAAAAACATTGGGAAGCTCTACAAACTGAGGAAAAATAAAAGTATTAGAATCAAAATGGCAATGGTTGTATTTAATGTATCTCACCCTTTGTTGAACATGAATAAATCGCCATACATATAATTCATGTTAATGATCTATATACTAATGTTATAAAGAAGTAAAGTATACTAGTGGGTAACCGTGGCGCGACTACGTCGCGTCCTATAAAATGAGTTTATTTTGAAATTTTCCGACCAATCACAGCGCAGCTCTTTTTTTTAATTTCTAAAGATTTTTTCTGATTGGCCGGTTTGAAAAAATTTCGACCAATCACAGCGCATCTCTGATCGCCTAAAGTTTGCGCGCGCTTATGACACTCAAGCAAAGTCTATGGGCCAAAATCGAAACTTTGAAATTCTGTAACAATTAACTTAATCCAGTTACATCAGATGTCTGAATTTTGTGCACACCACGGCCGCAAACTGTACAAAACGATACCTGAACCAAATTTCTAGCTTAACTCATCGCGTCACAGGCTTCCGGGCAAGAAAGAGGCTTACAGAAATAATATATAAAGATAACTACGATTGTTTGTTTGTAAGAATAACGCCCGATTTCTGAATTGAGTATTCAAGCTGAGAACGACTTAAGTATCGTTTTGTCTCATTCAGTTGTTAAGATTTCAATGCGACAGAACGATACTTAAGTTGTATTTCCGAAAAATACCCATTATGAAAATTCTTTCAAAAACCGAAAGCTATACTTATTTGTTATACTATAATTTCTCCACGCAAGTGTGCAATTGAAAAAAAGAGCTGAGCGATATGTTCGACTCGACTGAACTATCTTTATTGCAAATTATTATTTTAATTATTATGAAAATTTTGTTTTTTGATTTTTTTTATTCTGTGTGCGTACTTCTTATTTTTTTTTAACTAATACAATATATATCATGTCTTGATCAGTCTGAAAAATTTTATCAAGATCGGTCAAGCAGTTCAGGAGGAGTAGCGTATGAGTTTCTCTATGGTAAGTCTATGGAAAAGTTTTTGGCAATTTCTTCTAGATGTTAGAAAAAGTTCGATTTTTTTTTCCACTAAAACCTGTAGGTACTTTGTGGCTATCAGCCTGTGAAATTTGGTTAAGATCTGTCAAGCGGTTCCGGAGGAGTAGTGTTCCATGGAAACGGCTAACCCGCGTATAAGAGCTTCGCTCGACTTCGTCTCGCTCAGCTCAACAAGGTTTGAGCCGTGATTGTAGAACATTTAGATGTTTGAAGAAAATACTACCCGTGCCAAGCTGGCGGTCATTTGTAATATAATATATATTATAATATAATAAAACGATATAATATTAATATCTGGCGAGATCTGTCATCTAGTAATAATCCCTGTAAAACTCACTTGTCATTCTGTATGTTCTGATACTCCACGTCAGCTCCGGCAGAAGCAGTCAAACTGCATACTGAAGTGATATCACTCGTTTCTGAAATAGAAAATATAGCAGTCAATTATCTTTGTAGTCTTTACCAAAGACTTGAAATGCGTCGGATCATATACAAGTATATGGGAACAGCAAAGATATATTGGCCAGCACATCCTGCTGTGTACCAACTTATAATTTTTATTCATGCTTATCTCGAACATTTACATACCGCGATGTAGGAATATGAGTGAGACGCTGTTATGTGCGAATGAGTCCGCAGTAGTGTGTCCTCTAACAGTACTCCCACAAGTATAGACTTTTATACATATTCCATGCCATCTTTTAATTATCATATATCAACTTAGTAAGATAACTGCCCTCTATGGTCTATCGGTACAGCTCTTGGCTTCAAATCGGTCGATCCTGGCTGCTATCATGTTAGTACTCGTTCTTTTACCAACCCGCAACAGGCCAGAACGTGGTGGACTATGTAGTAAGGAAAATTAGTAAGAGAAATATGCGTACCTGGATGACTAAAATTATCCTTAGGCACTGGTAATCTTGTCCTCTGCATTCCTGGGGATTTGCTGTCAGTTTTCGAAGTCTCTGTCGAACCTGCTTCTCCCAACTTACTCAGTAGTATCTGTTGGTATATAATAAATGTTTCAATATGAATCTATGCCTTAACAATACGATATAAAAATACATAAACCATATTTATTTATATCAATATTAGAGGTTATCCAGTAATCAAAATTAAATAATAAATTTCAGTAAGACTATACAGGATGTGAAAAGACAAATGAGGGTTGATAAGATTATACTGAACAGCATTTTTTATCAGAACAACCTGATTAGAGCAATTGAAGTTTACATAAGGAACTGATATTAAAAAAATAAAATTGCTTCAACCAAGCTGGTCCCAGAGTAAAAGTTGTTAAAAAATATTTCCCAAACTACCCCTTGTTATTTTTTACTGGTTTTTTTTTTTGGATTTGGGGTCGCGAGTATGTATCTTCGTTACACCCTAAAAATATTTTTGTATTTCTGAAGTTGTTGAAGATTCTCAAGCGACAGTGTTTTTTAAAATATCAAATTTCTTTATTTTCCTCACCTGAAGTTCATTCTCCTTAGCCTGCAGCGTCCGTCGATATCGGTTATTAAACTGCCTTAGTTCCTTCATCCGCCTCTCTAACTCTGGTCCTGGTGAACGACACTCATGTGTAGAGGCGGCTGGTCGTAAAGTGGCGCGGATTCGAGTCCCGCCCGGACCTCCTTGGCCATTGCGACGAAGTTCTAGCAGCTTTGGGGTTAAAAAAATAAGTTAGTAGGTGGAACATAGAGTGGATAGCTGGAAGTAGAGTGGTGAAAGAGATATTTAGAGCCAATGTGGTTGGTGGTGTTAATGGAGGATGACCGCGCAAGACGTTGGAAAACCAGACAGAAAACGTTTTTATTCGGATGGAAGTGGTTCGCACTAGATTTTATGAGCACATTCTCTATTTGACCCTTTGATTAATTATAAAATAGATATGGCACGTACTTATAACCTTCAACTGAAAAGAGGCATATTCTCAACTACAAAGCACGCGAGCGAGACAAGCGCATGCTGCTGTCGTGCGTCTTGTACGCTACCGAACGACAGAGACAAACATATTTGATTCGAAAGTAGCGCGAGCGAGACAAGCGCATGCTGCTGTCGTGCGTCTTTGGGATACTCAGGGTCAAATTGTATCAACGACGATACCAGAATGCAAAATGGCGAACAAAGCAATAAGTGAATTTAAAAATATCATATTCTTTTTTAGTTTTTATGTAGTTACGAGTGAAAAGTGATTCCATGAGATTTGTTTTTTCTTTTGGAATAGTTTGCACAACGTATAAAAGCACACGAAGGCATTTTTGGTAACCGCTATCTCGCTTAAAATAACAAAACTGTTTCTCCGAGTCACACACCTGTTCCTGTCACTTGTCGATTGCGACTGAGCGCCTTTAGGCGACGTTAGCCTGTTTTAAAGGATCCACGCGCTAGAGGCGAGTCCCATATCTTCCGCTATATTGTTTTCATTAAAGATTTGACCTAAATGTGTCTTTCGAGGTCATCCTTTACTGATATTACCCTCCATACCGACTATATACCTTTTCGCTAATCAACTTTTATTAGTGATCATCCTCTCTATATTCCAGAACTATCTAAACATTCCCCTTTTTATCTTTTTTACGAAAATATGTATCACGCCACATCTTTCATTTCTCATATTAATCATTCTTGTCATATTACTCTTTATTTTATTTTCATTTATTTAGGAAACAAACAGTCGTTTACATTACAAATGTACACAGTTATAAAAGAAACAATTAGACCTACAGCTCCATAAATTAATATTTTACACTTTTGTGTGCGGCAGGTAGGTACATCAGTATTGTTTTTATTTTCATACATCAGGGTTTATCAAGTACAATTAACCTAAGTAGAAAATTGGTTTAGAGAAATAACATGAAACTTTTATAAACATTTACATAACATATGAACAAACAAAAGAGATAAATGAAATTAAATTAAAAACGAATATCTTAATTTAGAATATCTTACTTCGGTCTTCCACTTTTATAACAACGCTTTTATTCTGATTTTCAAACGGCTTGCGCAGCCGTCCTCTATTAACAGCACCATCCTAATTGGGTACATATCTCCTTCACCAATTTACTTTTATTCATCCTTATCAAAGTGCTTAAACCACCTTAATATTCACTTGACTATCATTTCAATCGACCTCATAACCTTACATTACAAATTCTCTACTGCATTCACTTTCCTCTAAGCTTTTCTGCAAAACCCAATATTACCTTATAACAACCCTGACTTACCTTAGGCACAAAAACGAGACAGAGTGTGGCCGTCGTACAAAATATGATGAACACCGAAATGAATATGAATAACGCGTCTTTGTGGTCGGCCAGTAACTGAAACAATAAGAAATATAACATAACATAACATATAACATAAACGTTCACGCCGAATATCCCCGAAGGGGTTGGCAGAGGTACTAATAGTTCTGAACATCACGTGACTTTGTCACCTGGTGTTCAGAGTACCCACGTTTTGCATGGACAGTGTACTCACGTGATAGGGGGCAGGCCTATCGCCGTTTTGTACGAATACACTGTCACATGACTAAGTACAACTCAGCCATGTGGGTTTCCTCACGATGTTTTCCCTCACCGTTAACAACCATGATAAATTAACCACACATATGTCTTTAGAAAAGACAAATTGGTGTAGGCCCGACCCAGGATTTGAACACTAGTCGTTTGCACGATAACCAAGTGTTCTACCCACTGGGCTATCACGGTTAAGAATATATACATACGGTAATAAGAAATATATACATAAGTATTTTATTTTAACGTACGTTTAGCACTTTAGTTTGGTATATAATATCATTCCCACATTTTTACTCGTGGGTGATTCACGAGGCGATTTATCTATCTAGAGTTAGATTTCTCGGAGAAATTAAAATTACATTAAAGGTGGTCGGTCCCGGCTACTATCACGGTATACACTAGGCCAGCGTAGAGGATTCGAGTACATGGACTGCATTCAGATGGGAACTTATGTCGTTAAAGTAGTAATATGTAGTATCGGTTTTCTTGGTTCATGCTATGATGTGATGATGAATGATGAAGAATTTTGGTGTTCATTCACTCAGTTATCGGATTTTATCGAGCCCCGCAATGTTGTAGTTAGGACGACGCTAGATGAGTTTGTGTGTGTGTTTGTGCATGCGTAAAAGAGAAAGATAATTAACCGAGAGAGAGAGAGAGAGAGAGAGAGAGAGAGAGGAGAGGGAATTGATACGCCATTTTGAATTGGCAATATAATTATATAAGTTGCGGTGATGATGATGTGTGTAATAGTTACCAGAGCCATGGGCGCGCCGGTGATGCACATGATGAGCACGTTGTAGACAGACAGACCGATGTGCTTGGAATCGTTGAGAGCGGGAATTGACACGCTGCGAGTTTCCCAAGCTAAGAATGCGCCGAATAGCTGAAATAAATATTTTATGTAAGTTTGTATTATACTAGTACAGTACATACATGTACAATAGTTCGCAGAGTTTGCCAGTGCTAAAGAATCGGAAATTAACAGCTACTTTTTCAGGTTGAATGGTGAAAAGATGTGTTAGGAAAAATATTGGTAATGAATGGGTCTTCAGCCACTTCGCCCGAAAACTCATAAGAAAACGAGCCACCTAGTACAACACAACAAAGTTATGATCCTGTAGTAAAGTAATTATGAAGATTCATATATTATCCCCTTAAACCATACCAGCTCAACTATCTTAGTAATATAGCCCAGGATTTGGTGAAAGCTGACAGTGTGGAATATAGAGAAATTCAAGATCAATTTGGTGTTAATCAAAACGATCATGAAGATAGAAAAGTTTTTGAACAAGAAGTTTGAAAGTCGACGTTGTGTGCTAGATAGAAAATTCCTTGAACAATGTAGTGTGGAAGATGACTTTGTGTGGCAGATACAAAAGTCGTGAACAATTTGGTGTGAAAGATTAAGTTGCGACTAAGATGGCAACAACCTAAAGAAAAAATTAAAGAAGAATCTGTTTGAAAGTTGACGTTGTGTACAAAACAGAAAAAAAGCCAATGGGTTATCCTGAACATGTTTGAGACAGATTGTTAGCACCGAAATAGCTTAAGAAGAACTGAATCAATTTAAAAAAATCTTTAAGTTAAGAAAGTTAGGTTACATGTATAGATCAATATAGTAACAAAACATATCAAATATAATTACCAGTAATAATCCTTTGTATGCGTAAATGACTCCAATAAAAATGGACATCTTTCCAGACTGGCAGTATTCGTTCTCTTGAACTATCACAATGTCTTCGCTGGATGGGTGTGGCTAAAAAGATAAGAATTTTAAATCATATAAACTCAGAAACATACACATAAACTCACATCTATTAATCCCATAAAAGGGTATACAGAGTGTCAGAACTACAAATAAACATAACATAAACGTACACGCCGTTTATCCCCGAAGGGGTTGGCAGAGGTACCAATACTTCTGAACTCACATGGCAGCGCCATCTAGTGTCCAGAGAAGGTACCCACGTATTGCTTAGACAGTGTACCCACGTGATAGGGGGCAGGCCTATCGCCGTTTTGTACGAATACACTGTCACATGACTAAGTACAACTCAGCCATGTGGGTTTCCTCACGATGTTTTCCCTCACCGTTAACAACCATGATACATTAACCACACATATGACTTTAGAAAAGACGAATTGGTGTAGGCCCAACTACAAATAACTTAGGTCATTTTTGCTTGCTGAGTGGGGAAAATATTGTAATACAAAGGATGCTTGGTAATGGGTTTTCAACCTGCCCAACAATCAGTTACGTTCATTCGTCACACTTGTTGGGTGAGAGAAAACATCGGGGAAAAATCTATAAAGCTCCACTTCAAAATATAATTAAGGCACACGCTTTGTTCCTTTAAATTGAAGATAAGTTATTCTACGAAAAACTTCAGCAAAGATTGGGTCATAAAACTGTCTAGACGGCATATTCACGGCTATAAATCCGAAGAAAGGATAACCAGACTTTCGGAATTGAAAATTTCTTGTCACTTTCAGAAGTTGAGTGGTTAAAAGATAAAGCAAGTTGGTGAAGGGTCTCGAACCCCAAAACCCTTAATCGTCTCTTAAGACACCTTCGAGGAGAAATGGGTTATTTTAAATCTTTTTGTTCATGAAAATTTCATGTGGGGATTATTACTAATAAATAAAGAATAAATAAAGGAAAGAAAAATTTCGACACAGGCGGGAATCGCAAACACTACTTAAACGTGTAAAAGAAACAAAGGATAGAAGAATTTCGCGCTGGCAGCCATTGACACGGTAGCTCAATTGGCAGAGCGACGGGGGCGTATACCCGAAGTCGCGGGTTCGATTTCCGCCTGTGTCGAAATTTTTATTTCCTTTATTTATTAGAAATGGGTAAGTTTAGTACTATTAACCGACACTCAGCTATAGTAACAAAACTTACATAAGGTTCCATCTGCTTAGTTTCCCTATAGAAGGGGTCTGCGATCTGCCACGTCAGCATTATCGCCAGATCTATACACAGGAGCACTCCTACCACCATGAATAGTTGGTAGTCTTTTATCACCTGGAAAGAATAGAAAACTCTTCATTGCGCATAGTAGTAGCATCATTATATAGATAAAATACATATACATACATACATATACTCACGGCTATAAATCCCTATAAAGGGTAGCCAGAGGTAAGGAATTAGAAATTCCTCAGCCACTTTTGGAAGTTGCGTGGGGAAAAGATGGTGAAATAAAGGTTGTTGGTGATGGGTCTCCGACCGCATCAATCCCTTAAAAGCTTAATGTTTGTGTGTCCGTAATGAATAGGCTCCGAAACCTCCGTATGGACTAGATCAAATCTTTCATGAATCCTCTTAATATCATAAGAGGTTAGCAGTAATCGTATAATACTACCCGTGCAAGGCCGGAGCAGGTCACAAGTTGTTTTGTAAAAAAACGCTGGCGTCATTTAAGTATATTATGTATATGTCATAGCAACTGACGTTTTAAGAAAGGTTCTAAAACAAAGCCGTCCACCCAGTGTTAGTAGGACAAAATAAATACATACATACATATACTCACGGCTATAAATCCCTTAACGGGGTAGCCAGAGCTTTGAAATGAGAAATTCCTCAGCCACTTTTGGAAGTTGATTGGGGAAAAGATGGTAATAATAAATGTTTTTGGTGACGGGTCTCCAACCACATCGCCCAAAAACCACTTAAAAAGCCCCTATACCCTTAGTCGTCTCTTACGATCACCCACGGGTAGAAATGGGGTAGTGTTATTCTAAGCCGAAACTACACGGCTAAAAACATGACACTACAGCGACAAAATAAATATATGAAGTATAATATTAAAACAATGAAACATTACCTTCTTATTCAGCTTAACATCAGTAAATATGGAATGCACACGCCACGTCTTAGAAAACATAGCTCCGAATGCCAAACTGAATCCGGCCATTAACAGCCAAGCGCGAGCCGTGCAAATGTAGGGGAATGCCGCTGGAATTGAATTAATTTTAAATAAATATATACTAGGGCATATTAGACAAATCAAGTTATCCCCTATTAAAATAATTACTTGTCGTAAGAGATACTAATTTACATCCAAGCTCATGAATTGATGTTGCCTACGGCGACAGCAGCACCTGCTGGCTACTAACTAGATCACGGACCAATTTTTTTAATTAACCAATTTTAAAACATAACAAGGGGAATAAAAGATGTTATTAAAGGAAATAAAAATTTTGAAAATGCGGGGTTCGAACCCGCGACCTTCGGGTATACGCCCCCCGAAGGTCGCGGGTTCGAACCCCGCCAGTGTCGAAATTTTTCTTTCCTTTAATAACATCTTTTATTTATGAGTAATAATCCCCACATGAGGAATTCATGTCAAAAAACATTAAAATAACAAGGGGAATTTTATTTTATTCCTGTCCACGTTGAGTCTATTAAATTGACTGCGTAATATCAATAAATTATCCATCAAATATTTTTCAGTTTAACTCCCAAATCTGAAGAGCAAGCACGAGCGTTATTTTATCGACACGATAACGGTTAGAATGAGATAGCAGTATGCGGTACTAAGTAAGTGCGTAAGAGATGGCTGCTTTATCCCACGCTATAACTAGTTTAAACACCGCTCGTGCTTGCCCATCTGAAGACGAGCCAAGCGAAGCGCACGGGCACTACCAACCTTTTCTCAAAGCGCTTCGTCGTTTTTTTGAACCCTCATAACTTGGGTTTGGATTATGCTAGATCAACAAATTTCGGGATATATTGTCAATAGCACACTTATTGAACATATAAAGTTTTAATTACATTAGCTTTTATACTTCAGATTTTATTTAAATCTAAAAAACGCTGATTTCGTGATTGACTCACTGATGATCATCAAAATTCTTAGGGTATTTCAAAATGTGAGATGTTATTAAAGGAAAGAAAAATTTCGACACTTTTAAATTATTTCAAAATGTCCTAGAAAGCTGGAATTTTGTATGTTAGCTAGTGTTAGCACACAAACAACAAAAAAAATATGAAACTTGTAACTTTCATCCCCCAAACCCCTTTTACTAGGGGTTGGGAGTTTGTATGAGACTTAAATATAAATGGCCAAGCCACATATTTTGGTGTAGGCCTTGTAGAGTTAGGGCGTGTAGTGTTAGAAGCTTGGCTCTACATGAGATCTAATAACTTTTTGACAGTGCGAGTCATATGAGCTTATCTTGGCAACACATGACTATGTTTTTGGTGGGATAAATTTAAAAACATCGAAATGATCCGAAGTGAGAAGAATAAAAGAGCAAGTATGAGAGGAATAACGAACGTAAGGGAAGCAAGAGATATTTTTCAAGGTCGTGCTAAGTGGCGTTCGAAAGTCTCTCCCTACCTCAATGGGAATAATAGGCGTGAGTATAAGTAAGTAAGTAACACCGAAATGATACTCGCAGAAAGAACATTATTAAATATATAAACACAACTATTAATTTTTGTCAGGAACACTCGAAAAGCCTAAAAAACCCGGCCATCAGATATACAGCAAGACGTATAAATGTTTGGAAACGCCAGTGGAATTTTGTAACACATTTTATATTCCCTGAAACAATTTAAAGGTTTTTGATAAACTTCATTGCCCTGGTTAACTATTATTGTTTTTAATAGATTTTAATACAAGGGAGTTTATAATTAGCTTGCTGGAGTTTAAGATAAGTTTAGTATATGGTTTTTGAATATATCATCGCCTTTACCATCTTATTGAAATGGTGTTACTCGTTATGATAATAATAAGAAGAACATAAACAAAACTAAAGAGTTAAATAAACTAGAAATAATTTAATAAGATTACCAAATAATAAGGTTATTTGATTTACAAAATTAAACGCTCAAAATCGTATAAAGCTTTTTTTTCTGAACACTACAGAACTTTAAAGTGAGGGATAAGGAACGGTGGAAATTAGACTTCCACATATCATTAGCCTTGACAGCTTTTCCTAATTTTAAGCTTTTGGAAGTAAGTCATAATCAACGCATGTCAATTTCATTAATGTTTTTAATTAAAGGAAGAATGAAGTTATTTTAATAGACATTTTCTAAATCATACTATGCCAAATGTTTGAAATAAAATATAAGATTCTTGGTTATGAGTAAATAAATATAGTTTTTTAGAAAATGTCACAAAATGTTCAGAAGTATTAATGCCTCTGCCAACCCCTTCGGGGAAATACGGCGTGAACGTTTGAGTTTGAGTAAGAGAAATAAAATAAAATGAAATAAAATAATACCAACCAAAAACAGAAACCCCACAAAATTATCCAATAAGTCATTTGTCTCTCATTTTCGTTTCCTGTCTTCATGTAGTATAGTGACTCAAAGCACATGAAGTTTCACTGAAAAGAAAAAACACTACACAACAATGAAAGCAGAGGCGGGATGGATTAAGTTTCGTTATTTAAAATGATTTGCTTTATTAATATAATGAAAAGTTAAAGTTAGTATTTCTGATTTCATATAGAAATCGATTCCAAAAATAATGTTCTCATGATAAAGGAGAGTAAATTTGTTATTTTTTATTATTAAGCATATATTAATATTTAAAGTCTTCATTAATAGTACATTTTATGACTTTGGGATCCCATTTAATATAGTAAGTCTAGGAAACCAAGGCCTGTACTCTGTACTATTAATCCCCTCGTGCGAAAACCAACCACGCAATGCAATGTTGGAATAATATTAGCCAATGCACAGCCTGTAAAGCAAATCATTTTAAATATCGTAAACGTGGATTTATATATTGATCGCATGCTATGGAGTTTGTAATTTAAAAACCTAAGCCTTTCTCAGACATTAAATCCAACCCTAAGATTGATAAATACATGGACTATGATATTATTTTTAGGCTTATACAATTTTGAAAAATATAAAAAATCTTGGGTATAAACTATAATTCATTTCTGCGCAACTGTTACTTCAAAAAGGGTTTTTCGTATGTCAAACCACAACAATTGCATATTAAGGCATTTTATAAACGACAAAAGTGTCGTCAGTATGGTGAATAGGAGCAAATAAAAAATAATATATCTTTTATTTGCTACAATCGGAAATTAATGCGGATTCAAGGCTTTTTATTTTTTGGTGTCATTTAAATTTCGCTGTTTCTTATTCTTTCCTCTTTAGACTCTGTTTACTATTTTTTCAATTTAAAGGCAAGGTTAGGGTACAAGCGAAGCATACAGGGTGTTTTTGATTACCTCCGTGCTCAAATTCCTGAGAAAGACCTAAGAATGTGGACACGATGAGACTATGATGAATTAAAATAAACATTTTAAAACATGCTGTATAGAAAGTGCTTTAAACTTGAGGATTTACAGATTTTTTTTATATGTTTAATTTTAAAATCATGCTCAGTGTTTTAGAAAAATGAACAGTGCTAATGACGTGTCATGATTGCCGTTATGATTTTATCTATTTATGATTAGCTTTTATGCTTGAGAAATAGCGTGACTTCTGTCAAATTCTTGTGATAAAACTCATTAAGAAAGCTTAACAAATCTGAACCTTTTAGATTCTATCATATATTTTTTTATTTACTCTCCAGTCGATATTTTAAAAACATCGAAATGACACTCTAAAGAAATATCATACATAACAACATTGACAGACACAATTTACACAAAACAGTGTCAAACAACATCAATCGGAGGTCTGTTCCAATCATAATTATACAATAATATCTCCACTCCACACAAATTAGGTCACCGAAATGACAAATGTATATAAAGTTTAACATACCTATGCTGCTCAAACTAGAATCCAGACCCAAAAAAATGACGCTCCAGTAGGTCAGCATGCAGCCAACGATGATTAGGTTGTTGAGGTGCGGGGATGACATTTTTATGTACCTTTGGAATATAAATGAATAAAGTAAGTTCGGTTATTCTAAAATTCATAATATTTATTTTACACCATACAATAATCCATGCGCCACACTATAAATAAATATTTGGATATAAACCGATGTAACCAATTTAAATAGAAATATAACGAAGACTATATTCTATCTCAAAAACAGGCAACTATTTTACTACTGGAGTTTTATTAAATATTACTAATCTTTATTATCAATATAAAAACCCAATGTTTCATAAAAAACATATTTTAAGATGTTACAGAACTCATAAATAAAAGATGTTATTAAAGGAAAGAAAAATTTCGACACTGGCGGGGTTCGAACCCGCGACCTTCGGGTATACGCCCCCGTCGCTCTGCCAACTGAGCTACAGTGTCAGTTGGCATCCAGCGCAAAATTTCTCTATCCTTTGTTTTTTTTTTTACACGTTCAAGTAGTGTTTGCGTTTCCTACCTCCGAATTTTAACTAATTCGGACGGCTACTTGTCTACCTTTTCAGATAGAATGCAAATGTTGGAAACGCCTAACTATCTCATAATTTAATGTTTTTTGACATGAATTCCTCATGTGGGGATTATCACTCATAAATAAAAGATGTTATTAAAGGAAAGAAAAATTTCGACAACTGCCACTGTAGCTCAGTTGGCAGAGCGACGGGGGCGTGTACCCGAAGGTCGCGGGTTCGAACCCCGCCAGTGTCGAAATTTTTCTTTCCTTTAATAACATCTTTTATTTATGAGTAATAATCCCCACATGAGGAATTCATGTCAAAAAACATTAAATTATGTTACAGAACTGTTTTTATTTTCTTTATTACTAAATAGTTGTAAAATAAAATGCATTTGTTTTATTATGGTTATATAATCAAAATACCACAGTGCCCGCGATTCTCACCTCTGATTCCTATAATGTATGTTCATGGCCAAGAACCCGGCGGCCAACAATATGCCGAGACACGAACAGAACACCAGCACCGCGTATATTGTCACGTTCACTTGCGCGTGCTCTATAAGACGGAGCGTTCGGTCTTTTGGAGGGTTCCTGAAAAAAATATTTTTAATCATTATGTTCTAATACATATAAAACTAACGGCTATAAATACCGAAAAGGAGCAGACAAAGATTCAGAATTTTGAATTCGCAGATAATTTTAGAAGTTTAGTAAGTTAAAGATTGGAAAAGAGAAGATGATTAGTGATGGGCGTCGACCAAGGCTTGAATTTCAACACACCGGTGTTTTGTATCCTATCAGTGAGGTTTTTTATTTTAAATGCTATCGATATGGATAAAAGGGAAGATTTTCCGCCAGGCGGTGGTATGCCTGGGGACCGCGGTCCAACTGTATTAAGCTGGAACTTGTATATATAGAAAACATTGCAGAAACTTCGATTGCGCGATTGCTTGGTTACGTGTTGCTGTGAAATGTGATTCTTCTTGCATTGTCAGCGTTTATATGCAGAGCGCGTCATTGTGTGCTGATATCGCGCCGCTACATTACTTCCCCTCCAACAGGAAATTTTGACTCCATATCTTCGTGCCAGTGTGTGTATGCTCGACGGCCATGTATGCCGGAACCTCAATGCTGACCCCAGCAGCCACGGTGTGGGTGCCCCGTTGCGTGTCCCATTGCTGCCGTGCTGCGAGTCATGTCTCTTGAGCCGTGGATTTGAAGCGCTTTGTCTGCAGTCGTTTGATATCCTTATGCTGCTCGACTTGTCTAGCCAATCCAAATGACTTCTGGTGCTTAGAAGGACGCCATCGTGTTCTGTAGTCGTGGTCACCAATGTGAAGGAAAAGGTAAGATCTTCTCTTTTCCTCCACAGATGTATGTGCTAATAAGACACTTTTTGGGCGTCAGAGGACATTAAATACGATGAAAACTTATCAAAATATTTAAGATTGAAATATTGCTAGTACAATGAAATAAAAATTAACTATAAAATCTATAGAAGTGTCCACCGAAATGATAGAAATGTCCATGAACATCAAAATTGTGCACGGAAACGATACAAAAAAAGCTCACCAAAATCATAAAGCTAAGAAGAACCGCTATGGTTAGTTGGGAAAAGGTTACAAAATAAAGAAAAGTTGGTGATCAACCAAATTGCCAAACAATGACTTAAAAATAAAACCATTAGTCGCCTTTTACGATACGCGCAACCAGAAAATGATAAATGATCTTCTAAGCTGACGCTACACAGCCATTATTATTAATTTGTAATTATTTTTAATCCGTGTAGTGTCGGCTTAGAATAGCACTACCCCATTTCTTCCGGTGGGTGTACGTAAGAGGCTACTAACGGTATTGGGGCTTTTAAAGGATTTTTGGGCGATGCGGTTGGAGACCCATCACCATCACCAACAACCTTTATTTTACCATCTTTTCCAAACTAAAATTTCCAAAAGTGGCTAAATTATTAAATTATTTATTTTAAATCTTGTTAAAATTAAGTTGTAAAAATTTATGTTACTTGTTCTTCTTGTGCCTACAAATGGATAAACGTTTTTCTTTCTTTCTTTTTAAGGAATTTTTTATTCCTTAGCTCTGGCTACCCCTTCTAGGGATCTATAATTCAAATTCAAAATCATTTATTTCGGATTATTCATCCATATAGCCGTGAGTATATGTATGTATGTGTGTATGTAGGCCGTGTAGTGCCGGCTTAGAATGTCGCTACCCCTTTCTACCCACGGGTGTCGTAAGAGGAGACTAAGGGTATTGGGGCTTTTTATTGGATTTTTGGGCGATGCGGTTGAAAACCCATCACCAAAAACCTTTATTTTACCATCTTTTCCCCACTCAACTTCCAAAAGTGGCTGAGGAATTTATAATTCCTTAACTCTGGCTACCCCTTCTAGGGAAATATAGCCGTGAGTATATGTATGTATGTATGTGAGTATGTATTTGAAATCAATGTTTTATCACCATTTTATAAAATAAAATATTATGGGTTGAAGATTGGGAGAAAGTATGGTAGGCGATAGGAAGTTGTAGCGCGACTTCACATATATATCTGATTCTCGTAAGAGAAAATAAGCTAGGAAGATGATGGATGGATGTTACGAAACAATGTCAAAAGATTCGTTTGTACAAATTGGCAATGAGGATGGTAATTTCAGTAGAAAAGGACCACGGAAAACACATTTAGCTCAAATATTTATTATTATTATCATTTTATTTTATTTTCTTTGGAAGATCAACAGACGAATACAAACAATATAATACTAATTTATGAATACACAATGACATTTACAAATCTTCACCTATAGAAAAATTACATAATACTTACAAAACTAAAAGATTAAGGTTAAAAACTAAATAATTGTGCTTGTATCGAAAATATCTAAATCTACTACTGATTCATTAAATTTAGTACACGCACGTAATAGAAATGAGTTACGCCTATAATTGGTAATAGCTTTTTGGTCACTTAAGATGGGTCGTTTCCTTAAAGCCTTTTGGTTGGTACGTAAGTAAATTATGCTAAGCAACTCGGGACAAACTACTCCTCTAACAATATCAAACAAGTAACATATGTCACTTATATGGCGCCTGGCTTCAAGGGGCAAGAAATGATATCGAATGCATCTCTGGTGGTAGCCGGCTGTATATTGTAGCGTTTTGTAATAGAGATATCGAATATACTCCAAAAATCAGGCGTCTGAAAAGATTAATGAATACTGCCGAAGGTCGGGATGTACATCAGGATCGAAACTAGTTGCGACAGTGAAATGTCTAGGCAAAAAGTGTATACTCTGACAATGTTCTCTTTGGCTGTATATAAAATGTTAAAAATGCATTCTTACTTCCCAATCCACTTAAAAGGCTCCCAACTGGTGAGGTCCAAGAGGTCTCTTTCAGCGCAATATTCGCCGACCTTCACTTCGCCGATTTCTCTTTGGAATTGCTTCAACAATATGGACGCTCGGCGCTCGTTGTCGTAGAAACGGACTGGACCCTACAAGTATTCAGTATTGAAAGAAAGAAAGTATTTCCTACAAGCAGGGACAGGACGAGCCACAAAATTTTAAAATCAGGAAACCAAACTCTATATTGACCTTTTAGTTGGCTTTCCCATTTATACGGATAACCCTGTCGAAAGGGAAGCTTAAGAATATAATATAATATAATTTTATGGAATACTATATGTAAGTGTGTTAGAACTTAATAAATATTTAGTAATATTTAAAATAGATAGATAATAGTTTGACGAATAATTTTAGTTTTTAAGTAAATCAGTTTAATTTATTGGACATCTACCGAACATGTTTTTAATCCAGCAAATCTTTCCATTCATGGGTTGTCTGGAAGAGATCGCTTTTAGTGATAAGACCGCCAGTTGTACTTTGGCTTTTGTACCGATCTTTTTTTTTGTAATTGTTGTTTTTTTGTGATGTGCAATTAAAGTGGAATTGGGCTGGCCACCTACGCCGCATGGGCCCAGATAGGTGGGCCAAAGTCGTTACTGATTGGGTCCCCAATGATGGCCGGCGAAAACGTGGCAGACCAAGGCGCAGATGGCGGGACGATCTCGACAAATTTATGCCCGAATGGTCGGAGGCGGCCAAGAACAGGAATGAGTGGCGCGAAAAGGGGGAGGCCTTTGCCCAGCAGTGGGACACGATGGAGGCTACATAAACAAACATAAACAAACAAACATTATAAAATAACACTTTCCTTTCAAATCTAGGACAATTTTGCAGGGTTTTCCTTTGACTGGGTTTCTATCTTAAGAGTATTTTCGGGGTTTGAATATTCATAACTAGACTTTGCTTTGCATGAAAACCTCATGCTTAAATGATTAGTTAAAATATTCATTCAAGTATATACCCAAATAAATACCCTCAAAAGGGAAAGTGCTTACAGACTTTTGCAGATTGGATAAAATATCAGGAACATCATCATTATCATCATCTCATCTATTTGATATGGAGTTCTTCGAGATTTTAAGGAGATATAAGTTAGTGAAGATCAAAATAGAGCTTGTATCTACAAATATTTGTTTTTTTTTGGCGATTAGAATGTTTACAAATGACTAAAATGTACAATTTAAAAAACCAAGAAACTTACAGTAACCCCTTCAAAGGTAACATTGCTGAGTGCCTCCAAGAATAATTGCTCCCACTCTTTGTCCCTATACTTGAAGTCCTGTACCGTCTTCTCCTTATGCTTCAACTTGACTTGCTGAGCTACTGTCTGTATCGCTAAAGCCATAGCCCAAATACCGTCGTAAGTGTAACCGTGGAATCTTGAGTATTCGGACCCTCTTCTTCTGTCGTATTCGATTTGGTAGTCTTTGGCGGTCTGGGAAATAATAAGAATTGAATAGAATAGACAACATATTGCAGAGTCTTATAACTGAAATATAAACGTTATTTTAGGAAGTAAAGTGTCATTTCGTTTTTTTTAATACATTTATTTTATTTTATTTCATATTGTTCGGAAAACTCACAGCAACTTAAACATATATAAGTACAAATCATAACATTTCTATAAGCCAATTAAGAGTTTTCACAAATATTTACCAAAATAAATAAAGTAAAACATTGAGTTTGTAACACACTTGGTAATTGAAACTAAATATATATAAATAAGTATGTATATGTACACCAAGAGTAACATTAGCTTTCAAAATACCGCTCCGCCAAAACCGATCTTAATGTGTGGACCTTTGAGTTGAATATATCTATATCAATTTCTTGACAAATATCGTTTATGTTTTTAGTAGCTCTTAAAATGAATGCGTGGGAATTACTACTATAAAATCTCTAGAATTTCCACGGCCACTTTTTGAAGTGAGGAGACGATTTTATAAAAATATATTATTGGTCTCCAGCCACAATGCCCAACAATCATTTAAATGACCCGTGACCACTATACCGTCGTTTCGTACAACACCAGTGGAATGATATGAGTGAGTGCTATTCTAAATAATTTAAAATTACTTACGATGCCAGAAACAGTAGGCTGTCCAGTCGACGACAGTGGCAACAAGTCAGTCAACAGTGCCCCGTCCAGGGACGATAATAACTGGGACTTGGGACACGGGGCAGCGCCGTCCCACCAATGGGACCGATATGTTCCCAGTACTACCCATGTGTAGGCGCGGCCGTACATGTCTAAGCTACAAGAAAAATAATAATATATAACATTAACTTAGATTAAGTTAACCCCTAAACATGCGCGGATCCAGCCATGTGGGCAAGGTGGGCATGCCCACAACCCTAATTAACTTGCAGTCTCATTATTTCGTGGTGTATTACATACATACATACATATACTCACGCCATTAGTTCCCATTGGGGTAGGCAGAGACTATTGATCGCCACTTCGCACGATCCTGACAAACCTCTCTAGCTTCGTTTACATCCATCAATCTTTTCATACATGCTCTTTTATTCTTCATACTTCATATAAGTATGGTGTATTAGGGCTACAATAATAAGGCTGATTTGGAATTCGAAATTTAGGTAGCTATGCCCACAATCTAAATTGAGGGCTGGATCCGCTCCTGCCCCTAAAAAGGTACAAATAGCCTGGAAGGCAAGGGATATTAACTTGACGATATAGTTAATAATAATACATAATATAAATATCCCCCAAGACTAAGATACAAACACAACAATTCGTCACATAAATGAATTCTTTTAGCGGGATTCAAACTCGCAACCTCCGGGCCCAAAACGAATCATGAGATTTGTACGAAAAATTAGAGGCAATTCTTCTGAATAATTGAAATTGTAATTTTTTACAGGCTGGTAAAAGTTTATTTAGCAGTTTCATATCTAAGGATTCCATTCAGATTTATCAATTCTATACCCAGTGTTGGCACTTTATTATAAGGGGTAGAAGTTTAAAGAGGTTCAAGACAACGGACAAAAATGGGCGAATAAGGCCCTGTACAAAGACAGTGTTCTCCTTTCTTTCTACCGGTTAAACCTTGATTAGTCATCTACACAAATGACCTAATAATGGACACATCGGTATATGCCCGACTCCGGATTTAACGGCATTTGAAGTAGTGATTTTCCCAACGAATAAAATCGTAAAATGATGTAATTTATAATTTTAACTTAAAAATCATCCGAAAAAACCAGTCGACGCTGAAATTAAAAGTGTGTTAAACTTACTTATAAGCCTCGCAGAATATTTTCAACGCCCAAGTCTCATTGAAGTTGCCCAATATAATCCTGACATCCTTTTCTTTTAGTTTCGTCAAGGCGGTCCTGACTTCTGTCGCGAAGCTTTGGGTCTCCTCCACTTCGAAGCCATTCATGTCAAGATCGGCTACCAGACGATTGTGCGCCTGAAAATATACTTTATTATAATATCTTGTAACGATTGTTGCTGTTTTATTTCTGATGATGAAATCAATCTTATTTCTCGTAACTATGGTAGCTAATTAATTTTTAATGACCTCGAAATCAGCGCATCTTGAACTACTGTACTCATTTGGTGTTCAGTTCATTGCACTTCATTTGGATGGCGCGGACGTTACATTGCGGTATCAGTGTATTCTACGTTTATTTACTTATACGACACAAAAATAGTACTATGATAGAAACTAAGAATTTCTTTATTGCACATCACAATACAAAAGATTTAGAAATACCTTAGCTACGTTTGATAGTTGAGCGGAGAATAAAATTGTAAAATAAAGAATAGTTAGAAAGATGGGTCCCCAGACGTCGCCAACAATCACTTAAAAAGCCCCAAGCTTTTAAGTCAAAGTCCTTAATTTTATTCATAATAAGATATTTACAGACGCTTTTTGAACGTCAAATTTTTATACTAATATGATTGTACAGTTGCTGCAGCAGCTGTTCGTAAAAAGAAGAAGTAACAGAAACTCTTTACATTCACATTTTAAGACGTCATTCCTATTAATGTAAAGAATGTCCATCATATATGTGCTTATTTAAACACTAAGACCACCCATGTGTCCCACCCACACCCACCCACACTTTGGTAAGAGAACCCACTTACCAAAGCATATCTGGGCTCGTTCTGATAGATGGTGCCAACTCTCGTCCAGTTGAAATGCTGCAGCAGTCTAATACGGGGCATGTTGAACGCGTTCTCTGAAGGGACGATTCGGAAGAAGTTTGGAAACGCCTCTTTTGTGAACATCGGGTGAGTGTCGGCGTAGGAGAGCTGGGAACAAAGACAAATTTAGATCAAATGGAGAATATTCCGAAAAAGGCATGCGTCCAAAATAAAAGAACATGTATGAAAAATAATATTAATGTAAATGAAACTTGGGAGGTTAGCCAACATCACACAAACTCGATAGTCTCTGCCACCCTAATGGGAATTTATGGCGTAATTTATAAGTATGAATAACAATACCTGTGTCAAATGCCAATGTTTAGACGCCTTAGCAATAGGGTCAGTGACATGTGTGCAAGCTGCGCCGAACAACATGAGCTTGTGAGGTCCGCTGTGCATCATGTCGAAGAAAGATTTAACGCCGACTGCCGCATTGCACTAGAAAAAATACAATATGAGAATGAAAAAAAGCATATAAGTCATAGGTGAATTTTTGTATCGTCATTTAGCCGTAGCACGGCAATGACTTCTATAATTCGTGTAGTATACTTAATTCACCTGAGTTAATTCACCTAGGTGAATTACATATACTATTCATAAATTTTATTCACCTAGGTGCATTAAGTATACAAGAAATAAACTTTATTCACCTAATTCACCTAGGTGCTTTAAATGCACTTATAGTAAACTTTATTCACCCAATGATATTTAAACTTTTATAAATAAATTTCTTGGCACTTGAATTGCAACCGTGATAGCCCAGTGGGTAGAACACTCAGTTATCGTGCAAACGACTAGTGTTCAAATCCTGGGTCGGGCCTACACCAATTTGTCTTTTCTAAAGACATGTGTGTGGTTAATTTATCATGGTTGTTAACGGTGAGGGAAAACATCGTGAGGAAACCCACATGGCTGAGTTGTACTTAGTCATGTGACAGTGTATTCGTACAAAATGGCGATAGGCCTGCCCCCTATCACGTGAGTACACTGTCCATGCAAAAGGTGGGTACTCTGAACACCAGGTGACAAAGTCACGTGATGTTCAGAAGTATTAGTACCTCTGCCAACCCCTTCGGGGATATCCGGCGTGAACGTTTATGTTTATGTTATGTTATGTTGAATTTGAAGTGTGAAAATTAATGACAAGATAATTTGCGAATATCAGTTACGCCTTTTAGATGGCCAAATAACAGTCGGTCATTTTTTAGAGATGGTTCGTTAAATAATTTCATTTATAATATATTTTTTCAATTCTAGAAAACGATTGTGTTACGGTATGTTTTTTTTTATTTAACAAATAACTCACTTTGAGCCAATGTGGAAGGTAATGTGAGTAGAGGACGATCACGGAGGACACACCTGGACCAAATAGAGAGTGTGCTCAAAAAGGCCGGCGTCCGAAGTATGAAGAATATCAGAATGTATGAAAAGATTGATGAATGTAAACGAAGCTGGAGAGATTTGCCAGGATCGTACAAAGTGGCGATCAATAGTCTCTGCCTACCCCAATGTATGTAAATTACTCACTTCGCTTCTTCTATGAAATTTTGTTAACATTATGAATCACAATCACATCACATACCTTACAACGTGAGCCTGCGTTAGGGATATTTCTTATGATCCTATGAACTCCTAGTACTTGCCTAGTAATAAGAATTTTGATTAAAATTAGCAACATTTTGCATTAATAATCTAAGTGTTTTTACCTCTTGATGATTTTAACCACGCGAAAATTTTGCAAGTCCAAATACGGTATATGATTCCACGATATGTCTCGTCTATTATAATATATAATATTGTATACTTAATGCACCTAGGTGAATAAAATTTATGAATAGTATATATAATTCACCTAGGTGAATTAACTCAGGTGAATTAAGTATACTACACGCTATAATTAAATCAGTTGGCATCCAACAATGTTATCCTGCGTATCATTTCAACTAGAAAACTCTCACAATATGTATCATATAGATAAATGTTCTCAGTGGGATTCGAACCCGCGACTTGCTATTTTCATTATAATATTTGCTTACTTGGCTGCCATTGCTATGTACAAAATCATACTACCCTACAAAGATGACTAAACCTTACCTCAGTATCGTTCCACCACATATGAAGTCTGTAGTTTCGAAGCACTGCATCATGTTCGTTGACATGGTCTAGGGCCAACTTCACGCTGGGCATCACACCACGACCTGGAATCAGCCATACATAATATTGTCATATACTTTCACGATATAAGTTTTTAATTGTTTGGCAGAGACAGTGGTAAACTATCGAGAAGATGCCGCTAACAAATATTTGTATGTTAAAATGGTCTTCTTCTCTGCGCGTGTAGGTTTTGCGCTATTGCTGACTCGACTCGACCGCTGAAGTGGAAGTGAGAAAGATGAATCGTCGCTTGAACCGTGCCTTCGCTCGTGGAACGTGGAATTTTTAGTGCATGCAATGTAGTGCATTTAATTTTTTCAGCACTTTTTTTCCGAATTAATCAGCATCGAAAAGTGCCAAAATTTTTATACTGATGATAAAATATGTACATCTACTGAGCCAGCACGTAAAGCCGTCGTAGTACCATCAGTAGATGGATTTACGTGCCCTCTGAAGCTATGCGAATTATCTTGCATAAATAAAAAAAGGGTAACAAGTAAATGCTTCAAAGTTCAAATTAGTTTGATTTATGAAGCTTGTATAACCCTAGTCTTCTGTATGGCACCTACGGTTACAGTTGTGGTATTTTAAGCCAATACTACACACCAAGGAACCTAATCTGCAATATCCTGCCAAACTTGCTTAATCCTTAGAAGCTAAATTTGTTAGTTCAGCCTCCTGAGAATCTAACTTGACACTCCCAGATCGTCCACCTAACTCTCTAACCTCTAGGTCACAGCTGGCCAACCAGAGATGACGACGATGATAATACAATTGTGAGAATCCTGACCTGTATTTGAATTTTCAACTCCTTTTCCAAAAGGAAAGAATCCAGCTATATAGACATCAGTTCTTCGATTCAAGATGGCATCCAGATTTGGTTTCTGTGGTTCTGCTGCTACTATTGTCCACAATAGCACAATGAGACAAGTTACCCTCATTCTGATTTCTGGAAGGAGAAGAAAATGTATTAAATGCATATCATTTTTACTATTGACACATAAAATGTATATTATAGAAGTATTTTATATTATTGAACTGGTCTGCCTTTGCATAGCCAGCAAGTATCTTTACTGGATTTGAAGCTATCTCTAGAATTCAGAAATTGCTTAGCTACTTCTTAAAGTTAATAAGAAAAAAAGGGGAAAAGATGGTAACTATAAATCTCTATCCACATCACCCAAAAAACACTTTCAACCCAAAATCGCCTCTAACAACGGCGGAAAGTAATGGATTGGTGGTATTCTAAACTGACATTTCTTAGAGGCATAGAAACTTATACAGATGTAGAATGCAATTTTAGAATGTTTAAGTTTCCAGTAATCATAAGTTTGAAGATTGATTGTACATGTATTGCAAAATCTAGACTGCCCATGGGAACATTGTGTTTTTAAATAAATAAAAAAACAACTGGGGGTGATAATTTGAAAAATAGTCTGCAACTGCATCAATTGGTCTACACACACACGCAAAATTAATTAAATATCTATGAAGTGGATATGTACTTTGAGAGGCAAATTTTAATAAGTAAATGGTTCTGTAGAAGCTGGTTGTCCTGTCTGATATGGAGATTTTCAGGGGAGACTTGTGTCCTGCAGTGAACATCTATTGCCTGATGATAGCTAACTAAAAAAACCGGCCAAGTGCGAGTCGGATCGCGCACTAAGGGTTCCGTACTATCATATATATAGAAAATCCCGTTTGTGTGAAAATCATAGGAGCCAAATTAGGTAAGTAATTTGATTTATGACGTTTAAAAATAGAACTACGGGCTAGATCTCATTCAAACCAATTTTCGTTAGTAGTTTGTATAGTAATACACATCATATTTTTTTTTCAGTATTATCATGCCCATATTTTAGAAGTTACGGGGGGGGGACACACTTTTTAGCACTTTGAAAAAGTCTCTCGCGCAAACTATTCAGTTTTGAAAAAAATGATATAAGAAACCTCAACATCATTTTCAAATACCTTTTGATAGATACCCCACACGTATAGGTTTGATGAAAAAAAAATTTTGAGTTTCAGTTCTATGTATGGGGAACCCTAAAAATTTTGGTTTTTTTTCAGATTTTATTTTAAAATCTTAATGCGGTTTACAGAATACATCTACGCACCAATTTCCAATAATGTAGTTCTTATAGTTTCGGAATAAACTGGCTGTGACATACGGACGGACGGACGGACGGACGGACAGACAGACAGACATGACGAATCTATAAGGGTCCCGTTTTTGCCATTTGGCTACGGAACCCTAAAAAGGACAGTAATCATATCAATGTATATGTATATTGATATGATTACTGATTTAGATTTAGAATTTAAGATTATTGTTATGGAAATTACATGTATATCCATAGTCACAGACTTTTTGGTCTCATTAGTAAAGGTAGAGACTATAGAAAAATAAGAAAGATATTTCATTTCTTTCCTTATTTAATTAATAAAGGGTCACAATAGTAGAAAAACATTGTTTAAATTAATTCTTAACAACTCAGCTTAGGGAAACTTAAAATTATAATAATAGTCTAATTTCACTCAAGCTATCTTTATTTAGAGAATAATTATAGACTTGATCTCCTATTTCAGAAACTAGTTTTTTTAATTGTATCATCTTTTCCTTCACTTTCTTCTACTTTTGTAAAACACTTTTTAGTTTTAAAATCGAAATGAATATGTAATTTAATATATTTTCAGACCTCATAAAGTAGTAGGTACCTCAGCCACATGATAGTGAAATAAATGTCACATCGCCTACGAAATCCCAGACCCCTGCGTCTCGTATTACGATGTTCAGGATAAGAGAAGGGGTAGTTCTGTTTTTAGCTGACACCGATACTTCACGAGAAAAATCAAAGTGAAAACTTACCCATTCCAATACTTGGTATTTTAATGGTTTTACGAATGTAAATTATATTGTTAACACAATTAAATATTAATAACACCGTTCACTAGTATATTTCCATTTTCGATCATTGCACATAATGATCACTATTCCTCCTTTTATGTATTATTTATTTTTGTGATCCAAATTTACAGTCACGGAAAGTAATTATATTATTTTATTATCATTTTTCTTCACTGTCCTGTCCACTCTGATAAATATACACCCCTATTATCAATTGTTTTTTTTAATTATATTTAATGTCTATGTACACTCCGAATTAGCTCTTATTACGATAGCAGTAAATTCGATTTAGGACCAGCAAATCAACACAATAAGATTGCACTAAAAGCCGTTAATTCTCGCAGATAGGTCATTTTAAATATAAATACAACTTTCGAAAACTTTATATATTTTAAAACGAATATTTACTTATGAGTAATTACGAGATAAGCTCTATCCTAAATAAAGTGTGCCATTCTTTGCTAATCAATACAGGAAGGCGTAGAGATGTTATATTTAGTTTAGTTGACACAAAATATCGATGAACTTTATACGTCATTTAAGTTACATGAAATTAGAAAAGTTGTAAAAGTAGACAGATGCAGAGATGAAAAGTGCATAAATTCGTAGTTTAAAGGTATTAAGACATCGAAGATAACATTACGAAAGAAGCCACACATGACAGGGGAAAATCAGTAAAGATAATTTATAAGATACTGAATGAAACCCCTGTAAATCTTAATTTTAAATATGAAAGCAAACATTTAATTTGATGAAACTACATATATTATTAAGTGATAATCGACATTTTATATCAAATATTTTAAAAAATCTGAATATTTAATTGAAATCTGTTTCAGTGGTAAAAGAAAAAATCGTACACACTGTGCAGTAATACTGATTTTACTGATATATGATGGAAATGCTGAATGCTTAATCAAAACGTTATGATCATAGTATTAAAAATATATTAAACACTTGCGCAGGGATCCACTTTTACAAAAAAAAACATAATAAAAAGAGACTAACACACTTTCGGTTTGTTGTCGATATTTGTATGCTCCTCCCTGTGAAATTCTTATTCCATAGAGCGAACTAACCATGTAGGGTTGAGAATATTTACGGGCCCTAAATCGCATGCGCGGGTTATTTATCTGCTCTGACCGGGTTGGGTGTGTCTGTCTAGGTCGAGCAAAGTAAAGAAAGTTTAAAAAAAATGTATTATAATATAATCTCAATATAATATAATATACTTTAACTTGAGAACAGTCCTTAAGTATCAATAGTTTCTTGTTTTCAAAAGAAAGTTTCTGAACAATTTTAATAGGGATTATTATTTTACTCCTTGATTTTAATATTTAAATATAGTTTTAGTTGAAATCGTGGGTTGAATCTAGAAAAATATAATTAGATTATTGAAAAATATATACAAATTAAAATTAAATGAATAAAGATTTCTTTTTAATTGTTATATTTATTTAACTTTATCATAATGCAAACAAAATACAATTTGTTGATATAGCCTGTCCCATCTAGTTACTAAATTATCATTTTATACTCTTTGTATACCACATTTCAGGCTGTATCACAAGTGTATAAAGTTCAATATTACCAAAATTGTTTTTATTTTGGATGACAGTTCGGTATTCACATGTGAGACTTTTCATTTTACGTGTTTAACATACGTTTTGTGTTAATTATTGGAATAATTTGAAAAATATTCGAAGTAATCATTAATATTTATTTAAAATAAAACAAAGATTACCTATTAAAAAAGGAGTATAAAATATGTGCCACGTCGTAAACAATTTAATTCAGCTAGGAAAACCACTACTTTCCATTTCGTTGTACGTGGTTATACAGATTTGACAAAACTTCCACATAGGCGATGTCAAGTTGGCAACACTGTCAGAATACGTGGCTAGCAAAAATTGTGCTGCTATTTGGTGTTGTGTTTGTGTATTTTATTGCAAAAAATATTGTAATCGCTAAATAAGCCGTAAGTACCGAATTCCCAATAACTAGGATACTCCACCAAACCATTTTAATGTCTTACTGCTTAAAAGATCTCAGTAAATTCGACTATAAATGCCGAATAACAAACGTCACAGAACGACTAAAAATATTTAAAATGAAGAAAAAACTATTTTTTTTCTATTATTTAATGTTAGTTATAGCCCAATACTATAATCGCATAGTTGTAGACTTCTTTTCATGGCTGTGAGTTGTTATGTATAATGGGAATGCACTGGAATATCAACTTTCGTATTCGCCGAAGTGTTCCACCTCTTACAAGAAATTTCTCATTACTTTCAAATTATAACATGCTCCTGTTACTGTTTTAGTTTATTGCAGTTTTATTTTAATTCTTATCATTCCTTTATATCTTAATTAGTAATTTTGACAAATTATTCCCTTATCTAGTATGATGGTTCTGAAAGAACACATCTTTCAGTTACATTTTAAACTATTTGTCCCAGTTTCTCTGCCCTTATCTATTTAAAGTCTCATTATAGCAGATCTCAGTAACTATAATTGAAGTAAGCTTTAATTTAACTGCTATATTTAGGATTTTCATATTAAATGACTTAGTGTATTTATCTAAAAATTACTTTAGTTTAACTAAACATTAGAATGTAATCCTTAAGTATAGATATAAGATAGATAAGTAAGGAAAGAAGCGGGTCATTCTCAAAACAAGTAATTTTAATTACTTCCTGGGAAGACTCCGGTGGTGTATCAGTTGTTATTTTGTGCAAATAAAATTATTTTTATTTAATTTATATTATCTATTTCAAGTGTTTGGAGGGTTTTGGAATAGTTTTTGATACTAAACATAGCATTATATGAGAAACCTCAACTATGTGTATGCATAGTTTTCAAGAATAAATATTCTGATGTAATCAGTATTAAAATTTACATGATACTACCTCTCAGCCCACAACTTAATCCATACAGATCACACTTTATTGTTTTCAAGTTTGAAATGATGTTACACTATGCTGAATTATAAAATAAAATGTAGATAATACATTATATTTATTCTATAGCTGTGTAGTATTATCTTGAAATAGCTCTAACCTATGTGTTCCTGTAGAAGTCATACAATGTGACTAAAGGTATTGGGCCAATTTATTAGAGACCCATCACCAAACATTTCTAATTTTATAATCTTTCCCCTTATTCAGTTTCCTAAAGTAGCTGTAATATTTTAAATTCAAAAGTTCAGACCAACCTATTCTGGAATTGAAAGCCTTATGTTTAGATAAAGTTTATTCTATGTTTGTCAAGAAATAGAGATGCAATACGGAAAACATTAATTGATTCATAAAGAGTCAATTGATAGTGCGAGGTTTAAAGTGGAAATTGTTGTGCCCATTATGATTTGAAAGCATTGTTTTGGTAAATAGTAATAGATAAAAGTTGTGATTGAGTTGAATAGTTGTGTAAAGGTGAACATATTGTTGCCCTAAATGTCTTTGGAAAATTCTATTTGTGAATTTATTGTAAGGTATACAAATATTGAGTTTGAAATTAAATGAAAGAGCATAAAATGAAATATTTTATAAATGAACTGTTGACCAGGCATGATTGAGTACCAGACATCTAATCATCACATATTATGCCCCCCAATTTACCTCTCAAGGGAAGAATGCTGTCCCTCTTACATTCATTATTTATTTTTAATGTTTATCAAACCAATCATACTAATTTTCATACTGCTAAGTTCAGTACAGATAAAAGTTACATCTACTTCACACCTCTATTTCGTCCCCTTCCTTAGGGTTGGAATTTCTTCCTTCCGTCCTATTTAATGCTCACTTATATTATAAAAGTTCAAGTTTCAAGGTATAGTAGTTTTGGCTTTGCATTGATTCTAAGTCAGTAAATTTTGCCTTTTATATATATATATATAGATGGCACTTGCTGTCGATAGTCAAGTGACAAACATTGGTGTTCTTAAAGCTGTTTTTTGTATGAAGTAAAGGGCCTTTTAGGAACTCACTTATACCTAGAATTTGGTTATTCTAGATTTAAAACGACATATTTACGAGATAATGAATTTTCCATGTATTGTTATATTAATACCAGTTGTAAGTGAACTCTTAACCCCTAAACTGTGTTGTCACAGATCCGTGACAAAATTTCTTTGTGACTCTTTTATTTAATTTAAATTTCGAATCATATCCCATCATCATCATCATCAGCCTATAGACGTCCACTGCTGGATATAGGCCTCCCCCAAAGATCTCCACAACGACCGGTCCTGTGCTGCCCTCATCCATCCCACTATCCCACAGTTAAAACGTTAATAATGTATATATTTTTCACTTTCAGAAAATAGGCATTACCAGTGATTATGATGAACCCACAACAAATGCCTCCAGGGCAGAATAATAATGCTCCAAGTAATCCCCTATATCCACCATCAGGACAGGACATGAATGGGCACCAAAATGCCAATATTTTCAGTCAAATGCAAAGTAATGGACCAACACCACCTAACCCAAATGAAATGGCACAGAAAATGCAAAATATGAATTTGAATGGACCACAATTTATGACCCAAACACAATTGCCTCCTGGACAGTTACCCCCAGGGCAAATGCCACCTAATTTTGGGAACCAAATGCAGAGACAGAATATACCAAACTCTTCCCCATCTAAACAAGCAAATTCTCAAGGATTTATACCACCAATGAGTCAAAGCCAGGATGCAAATAGAGGCCTGATTCCTGGACAAGGCCCACCTACATCATTGCCTCCAAATTTCATGAGTCAATCCAACAATCCTATGTCTCAACCGGGACCAATGCCACAATTCTCACAAGCTGGTTCCCCTCCACAAATGTCAAGGCCTGGTATGCCTCCTACTTCTATGCCTCCAGGTTTCCAACTCGGCCAATCACAAACTCCATTTGGACAGCCACCACGTTCTGAAAGTCAACCTGGCTCACAAGACAATCACCACCCAAATTCTCAAGCAGGAATGCCTCAGCAGCCTCAAGGTCCACCACCAACATCTGATGCGGGAAAACCTGGGTTACCACCAGGAGGATCTCAACCAGGATTTCCCTTACAGCCAGGAATGCCAATGCAGCCACCATTGTCTCAGCAGTCAGGCATGCCACCTCAACCACAATCTCAAAGACCAGGAATGCAGCAACAGCCAGGAATACATCAACAACCGGGCATGCCACCTCAGCCAGGAATGCAAAGTCAACAAAATATGCCATCTCACCTAGGAATGCCAAATCAACAAAATATGCCACCTCAAACTAGCATGCAAAATCAGCAGAATATGCCACCACAATCAGGCATGCCAAATCAACCAGGAATGCAGAGTCAACCAAGTATGCCTCCTCAACCAGGCATGTTACCGCAATCAAATATGCCAGGTCAAAGAGGTATGCCAATGCAACCAGGCATGCCCCCTCAGCCAGGAATGCCTCAACAACAAGGCATGCCTCCTCAACATAATATGCCACCACAACAAAATATGCTATCTCAACCAGGAATGCCATCCCAACCAGGCATGCCTCAGCATCAACAGCAACCTGACATGCCACACCAATTTATGCCACCAAAAGGTGCGCCAATGCAACCAGGATTTCCTCAGAAAGTAATGCAGCAACCTGGTGGGCCTCAGGGTATGCCTCCACAACCGGGAATGCCTCCACAACCGGGAATGCCTCCACAACCGGGAATGCCTCCTCAGCCAGGAATGCCTTCGCAACCAGGAATGCCTCCTCAGCCAGGAATGCATCAACAGCCATCATTGATGCAACAACCAGGAATGCCCCAACAACCAGGCATGCCTCAACAGCCAGGGGTGATGCACCAACGGGGAATGCCCCCACAGCCTGGAATGCCCCAACAACCAGGCATGCCCCAACAACCAGGCATGCCTCATCAACCAGGAATACCTCAACAACCAGGCATGCCCCAACAACCAGGAATGCCCCCACAGCCTGGAATGCCTCAACAGCCAGGAATGATGCAGCAACCAGGAATGCCGCCCCAGCCCGGAATGCCTCCAAGACCAGGTCAAATGGGTCAAGGGCAACCAGGATATCAGCAGTCGATGCCAGGTCTTCCTCACATGCCTCCACCATTGAATCAACAGCAGAGGCAGCCAGGATATGGCCAGCCACCACCTAATCCAGGTTATCAAGGTATTGTCCTATTATTTTTGTATGTGTTTGAGCTTTTGTGTTAGAATATTGTTTAAATTAGACACAGTTCAAGAAGTCATGTGTTCCAATTCTTAATTGGGGTTAAATTATCAGCTAATCAGGTATCAATAGACATCCACTGTTGTCCAACATGTTATATCCATAAGCCTTTGATATATGGTTCATCTATCAAGGTAATTAACCCCATTAATTAACTCCTTAAAGATATATCTATACTTTAATATATTGATGACATCTTGGAATAGTTGTTAGGTGACTCGAATTTGGTTCTCGCAGATTTCATACATATGTGTATTGTATATAATATAGTGGAAATATTAACTCATGGCAGATGTTGCCATAAAGACAGCGCGCGAAACGATCTCCCTTGCACTATTACTGTTTGTCTGTTTGGTGACAAAATCCTACGCTGGCGCATGCATTCGCTTTCCATTTTATCGAATGTAATGTATATATTATTACAGTAGCAGCCTTTAAATATTATTAATATCGAAAATGTATTCTTCACATGGATATGGGGCAACTACAGGTATTGAGGTTTTAATTTATTAATTTATTTGTTTGGTTTGCCAACAGAGCATATATTAAATACAACTTAAAAACAAACTTTCACATAATAACAAAAAACATCTGAGGTATGCACCATTTACAGGCAGAACACATCATTCATAATCATAAGGCATGACATATAAGTTGTGGTTTTTTTTTTTTGGTTTTTTTTAAGTACCATTTGATTTTATTATTTGTTCCCTTCGACTTCAAAAATGGGTCAGGAATAGCAATTACTCCAAAGTGAGAGCATAAGAGTATATTTATTAATCCTCAAACTTATCATCTCCAGGCCAACCCCAACAAGGGCAGTACCCGCCCGGCTACCCATCCAACTACCAGCCGCAGTTCCCAGCCCAGCAGCCGAGCTATCCTCAACAGCCTTACCAGCAGCCGCAGAAGAAATTGGACCCTGATCAGATGCCTAGTCCTGTGAGTAGTATTTTGGTTCTTCTTGCTTTGAAAATTAATATAAATGAGATGTGTCCCAAAATTCAATTATTACCTTGAACCACAAAGATTAATATATTATTATATAAATTATAAAATCATTTATTTCAGACAAATCAGTTACAAAATGTCCATATATCTGTTAGTGAAAAGACTTATAAACTATGTTAGTAGAATTTGAAATTTATATTACTCATTACATGAAGTGATGACCAATGATTTAAAATTGGACTATCAACTCTGTCCGCAATGATCTCCAGGAGCTTGTTGGTACTACACCTAATTCGGGTCCACAGGGAGGCTATAATAGCCTGGAAGCCATCTGTGCCGTGTTCTGTGAACATCCCAGATGCGCTGCAGCGCCAGTGTACCCCCACCAAACCCCTGAAGAATTATAATATTGGACCCGCAGAGCATTTTAGGCTTTCCTGGTATAATTGCACCACAGGCTGCACGTATATAATGTTTGGCAACAACTTTTGAAAAGTGTGATCTTCACATCACGTGAGCCGCGTGCAAACCTGCGAGATAGCATATTTCCCCTCATCGACAATGCTCTGCGTTCCCTGTCGATATCTGTATCGTCTGTCAAACACTCAGTCAGCCAGTGACCCAAGTACTTAAATTTATAAACCTGCTGTAAATTGTACCATTTAGTTTTACTGGTTGGACTGGGTAGGTTTTAGTTCCAGCTTTGAAAACCATAATTTCGTTTTTTTTTGACATTGCACTTGAGCCCATGTGCCTCTTCGTATTTTTCACATATGGACAACAGTATCCTTATAGAATTTATTGATGGGCCCAGCAGTATCATGTCGTCCACGTAGCTAATATTGTTAATAAAACAACCATCTACCGAACAACCGACTCTTGCACTGCTGAGCTCATCAATCAATCCATCAATATACAAATTAAATAAGGTAGGAGAGGTTAATCCGCCCTGCCTTACCCCACAACTCATTTTATATTCATCTGAACATTGACCATTCCATTTCATAAAATTATTTTGGTTGTCATACCAATATTTAAAGAAATTAATAATTTCTTCGGGAGTTCAGTATTCGGCCTTATTTTGTTCCAAAGGACATCATTTCATCATCATTCATTCATCAAATTTATTGGACCGAACATGTTTTTAATCCAGCAAATCTTTCCATTCTTGGGTTGTCTGGAAGAGATCGCTCTTAGTGATAAGACCGCCAGTTGTACTTTGGCTTTTGTACCATTTTTTTTTTGTAATTGTTGTTTTTTTTTGGGATGTACAATAAAGAGTTTTATTATTATTATATAAGAAATCAGGTCAGGTTAATACAACGATTCCACGTGTAAAGAGCAAAGAACTCAAATCAAAGTTCTTGTTTAAATAACATAATAAATTTCAACAGATCCAAGTAATGGCTGACGACCAACACACCCGAAGCGGGGTATTTGTGACTAATGAAAAAGGCGCTGTGCCTCCATTGGTTACCACAGACTTTACGGTCGATGATAAGGGAAATGCCAGTAAGTTTTATATGTATTTGTGTTACTTTTGACTATTATTTTGTGAGAAAGTTGACGTTTTGAGGAAGATGGGAAAAAGGATGTTAAGGCGTGTTTGAGACTAATTAGAAAGGCGCTGTGGCTCCATTGGTTACCACAGACTTTACAGTCGACGATAAGGGAAATGCCAGTAAGTAGAAAATATTATAGAAACATAAAGAGGATGAATGATAGTAAATTGGTAAAAGAGATCTATAGAGCCAATGGAAAGGTAATTTTAATAGACGACGACCTCGAAGGACACATTTCATCCAAATTGAAGGTGTGCTCAAAAAGGCAGGCGTCCAAAGTATAATGATGAAAAGAGCATGTATATGAGATTTGATGTAAACGAAGCCAGAGAGGTTAGCCGAGATCGTACAAAGTGGCGATCGATAGTCTCTGCCTACTCCATTGGGAACTAATGGCGTTAATATATGACTGTATTTAGAAATTGGTGTCTTTATTTGCCTTTACAATATGGTACAATAAGTTCTAATAATATAAAAAGTTTGACATGTTTTACCTTTGCAAGAATGCAAATTTTCATTCAACAATGTTGCCAGTACGGTTTACAACAAATATATTTGTATTTCAAACATAATATTGTAAATTGTCAATACATGAGTTTTATATGAATATCTTTTACTTGTTCTGAATCAGGATTTCGGCTGAGCTACCAAGTACTTATTAAAGTTGTATATAGTATATCTTTTTATATGTTCTAAGCAAAACGTCACCAGCACTAGTAGCATGAGGCTTGTGAGAGCGAGTATGTCACATGAGAAGTCAGAAATTGACAGATTGCTCATACAAAATCTGTCAGTATCTCACTTCTCATATGACATACTCGCTCTCACACACCTCATGCTACGGGGGCTGGTGTTTACATCTGTTAATACTATTGATCGTTTGAGTTTATATGTGTAAATATCATTTTGATAAAATTTTCATATTTCTAGGTCCACGATACATCCGAAGCTCAATGTACAGTGTACCAGTGACTGCTGACCTCTTAAAGCAAACGTCGTTGCCATTCTGCTTAGTGGTAAGTTTAAATATACAAATCGGAGGACAGTAAAAATATACATAACACTTCCTCATATTTTGACCGTATAGTGTCAATATCCGGAGCCTATTGGATAGTTTATTAGTTTGTAGGCCCGGGTGCCGTAGGTTCGAATCCCGCCGAGGGCAACACAGAATAAAGATGAAACATTGTTTCTTAGTTTTTTATGTTATTTAGTCACGTATTTTATATAAGAAAATAGTTGGGCTAAGGTGATCAGTGTAATATATCCGTCTATATGTATATATATATACATATAGACGGATATATATATATATATATATATATATATACATGTAGTTTTATATATATATATATATATAACTAAGAAAGAACGTTTCATCTTTATTCTGTGTTGCCCTCAGCGGGATTCGAACCCACGGCACCCGGGCCTACAAACTAATTAACTAATAATTTAAATATTCCATTATTACCAGTGCAATATATTCTTATAAGACAAATAAAGTCAAGCGATTAGTTAGTCTAGATTTATAAAACTCAAACTGCACCAATTATAACTAATAAATAAAGGAAAGAAAAAATTCGAACCCGCGACCTCGGGTTTTCGCCCCCGTCGCTCTGCCATTGAGCTACCGTGTCAATGGCTGCCAGCGCGAAATTCTTCTATCGTTTGTTTCTTTTACAAGTTTAAGTAGTGTTTGCGTTTCCTACCTCCGAACTTTTACTAATTCGGAAGGCCACGTTTCTACCTTTTCAGATAGAATGCAAATGTTGAAAACGCCTAAATATCACATAATTTTAATCTTTTTATTCATGAAAACCTCATGTGGGTAATATTACTAATAAATAAAGGAAAGGAAAATTTCGTCACAGGCGGGAATCGAACGGGGGCGTATACTCGAGGTCGCGAGGTTTTCATGAACAAAAAGATTTAAATTATGCACCAATTATACATACATACACTCACGCCATTAATTCCCATGGGGGTAGGCAGAGACTATCGATCGCCACTTCGTACGATTCTGACAAACCTCTCTAGCTTCGTTTACATCCATCAATCTTTTCATACATGCTCTTTTGTTCTTCATACTTCGGACGCCAGCCTTTTTGAGCACACTCTCAATTTGGTCTAAGTGTGTTCTTCGTGGTCGTCATCTACTAACATTATAACCCCTTTTAACCCCAACCCTTTAATTCCAGATAGCCCCAATGGCAGAAACTGTAGGCACAGAACCCGAGCCACCCTTATTAGACTTTGCAGCCCTAACAGGGTCTCCTAACATGGGCCCAGTGAGATGTTCCCGCTGTAAGGCGTACATTTGTCCCAACATGAAGTTTGTTGATGCCGGCAGACATTTTAAGTGCGCCTTCTGTAAAGCTACTACTGAAGGTAATATTGGCTGATTTAGTGAATTCAAATTTGTGAAAAAAGTACACAGCACAACAAAATGAACATGAACTTGAGCCCCTCAGTAGGGACATATATGGATCTGAGGAATCTAGTAAGTAAAGGGCTTGAGCCCCTCGGTAGGGGCATGAAAATAACCTGTATCCCAAACGTGTCCCCTAACAAGGGACCAGTGAGATGTTCCCGCTGTAAGGCGTACATTTGTCCCAACATGAAGTTTGTTGATGCCGGCAGACATTTTAAGTGTGCCTTCTGTAAAGCTACTACTGAAGGTAAATGAATTCATCACTAACTAAAGTTAAAAGGTCTCAAACGGGTAGCCGGAGCACATAGTATTAGCAAAAATGTGAGGTAAGAGATTGTTTAGAGAGCGAGTAAAGACATTTATTCTGGGCTGCTATCACAGTAATAGTCTTTAGCCTGCCAACACACACTAAGCCAGTGTAATGGACAATGGCCTAATTACCCTATAGCGGATAGAATTAAGCCCGTTGGTGGGGATATATAAGGATTTTTATGAACCTGATACAAAACTAACCTAACCGGGTCCCCTAACATGGGACCAGTGAGATGTTCCCGCTGTAAGGCATACATTTGTCCCAACATGAAGTTTGTTGATGCCGGCAGACATTTTAAGTGCGCCTTCTGTAAAGCTACTACTGAAGGTAAGATAATTAGTAATTATACTTAGTTTAATTAAGTTTAAGTCTCTGTGTAGTGTCGGCTTAGAATAGCACTACCCCAATTCTTCCGGTGGGTGTACGTAAGAGCGCGACTAACGGTATTGGGGCTTTTAAGGGATTTTTGGGCGATGCGGTTGGAGATCCATCACCACCAACTTTTATTTTACCATCTGCTCCCCACTTAACTTTCTAAAAGGGGCTGAGGAATTTCTAATTCCTTAGCTCTGGCTACCTTATCTAGGGATCTATGGCCGTGAGTATATGTATGTATGTATGTAATTAAGTGTAAATGTCTCCAGAGCACTTAGTTTTGGTAAAACTGAGAAGTAAGGTGTTTAAGGTTAGTCTTCATCCCATCCGCACTATATCCAGCCTTGTGGATTATGTCCAAATCACTCTATAAAGAGTAGGCTTCAGTCCCTCAGTGGGTACTTATGTTGTCTTTGAGGAACGTAATACTAACCTAATCGGGTCCCCTAACATGGGACTAGTGAGACATTCCGCTGTAAGTATTAGTACCCCTGCCATCCCATCGTTGGTTATACCGCGTGAACATTGACTTTGAGTTTTAAGACCTTTTTGGGACCTAAGCCCTGAGTATAGATATAAATTATAAGATTTAATTTGATAAATTGAATTAGCCGTGTAGTGTCGGCAACACTACCCCATTTCTACCCGTGGGTGATCGTAAGAGGCGACTAAGGGTTTAGGGGCTTATTAAATGATTTTTGGGCGATGTGGTTGGTGACCTGTCACCAAAAACATTTATTATTACCATCTTTTCCCCAATCAATTTCCAAAAGTGGCTGAGGAATTTTTCATTCCAAAGCTCTGGCTACCCCGTTAAGGGATTTATAGCCGTGAGTATATGTATGTATGTATGTATTTAATATGTATTATGATTAATAAATTTAAATAATTCCTTTGAGTTTTTACTGAAGTTTGATTACTTAAAAGGCAGAAGGGCAATAAAAAATTAAATGTTTTGTACTTCTATTTGAAGGTAAATTCTAAGAGAGTTGCAGTAAAGTATGAATTTAATTTAATTAATTAATAATTCTTATTTTTTATTTATATTTCTAGTACCAATGGAATACACCCAATATGTGAACAGTATGCAACAATATGGCAGAGTGCCGGCTGAGCTAGCTTTGGGGACCTATGAAATTGTGGCTACGAAGGAATATTGTCGGGTAAGACCATCAAAACATAATAGAACATATGGATAAACATACACTCATGCCATTAGTTCTCATTTGGGGTAGACATTTCAGATCTTCAATTTGTACGATTTTGGCAAATCTCCTGATTGAACAATAGTATAAAGTGAAAAACTTTGTTTAATTGTAATGAATAAGCTCAAAAACTATTATACCGATTTTAAAAATTCTTATTTTCTGAAAGCTACATTATCCACCACTAACATACGTTACATTTCATTTTGGAAAAAAATTGGGTACAGTACCCTACGTCGCGTCGTTGGCACGATGTATTTGAGAAAAGTTACTTATTTCTATATATAATAATAATGTTATGATAATGTTAAAAACATCTCACCAGACGACAGCCGTGGCCGAGTGGATAGGTGACTAGCTTCTCAATCCGGAGGTCGCGGGTTCGATCCCCGCTGAGGGCAACATTTATGTGATGAGCATAAATGATTGTTCCTTAGTCTTGGATGTTATTTATATGTGTATTATATAATATTAAATATATCGTTGAGTTAGTATCCCATATTACAAGTTATACTTAGTTTGGGACTAACTTGATCTGTGTATAATATGTCCGTATATATTTATTTATTTATATCTGTTTTAACTTCGCATGACAGAGACCCTCAGCGGGTCGCCTAAATATTGCAATTTGATGCCATCCATCCAGTCAATCAATGTTACATATATAAATAGTGAATCAAAAGCTTGAATCTTTTCTTAACTAACAGAGGAGTATAAATCTTTGAAAACATAACATAACATAACATAAACGTTCACGCCGAATATCCCCGAAGGGGTTGGCAGAGGTACTAATACTTCTGAACATCACGTAACATTGTCACCTGGTGTTCAGAGTACCCACGTTTTGCATGGACAGTGTACTCACGTGATAGGGGGCAGGCCTATCGCCGTTTTGTACGAATACTCTGTCACATGACTAAGTACAACTCAGCCATGTGGGTTTCCTCACGATGTTTTCCCTCACCGTTAACAACCGTGATAAATTAACCACACATATGTCTTTAGAAAAGACAAATTGGTGTAGGCCAGACCCGGGATTTGAACACTAGTCGCTTGCACGTCAACCGGTGTTCTACCCACTGAGCTATCACGTCGTCAAATCTTTGAAATTGGATCTTATAGTACAAATACATAAAACACCACCATGCATATGGTTTAGTACACACAGATATAGACTGTATGTAATTTGTAAAAATTAGTAATGTGAGGTTATGAATTTAAGTGAGCAATAGTGTAATTTGTTTAAAATGCTATGTTAATGATGAAACAAGGATTTTTTCTATTATATGTAGCATAACATTCAATTGTGAGTACATACATCACCATACATACATACATATACTCACGGCTATAAATCCCTAGAAGGGGTAGCCAGAGCTAACGAATTAGAAATTCCTCAGCCACTTTTGGAAGTTGCGTCGGGAAAAGATGGTAGAATAAAGGTTGTTGGTGATGGGTCTCCAACCGCATCGCCCAAAAATCCCTTAAAAAGCCCCAATACCGTTAGTTGCCTCTTACGTACACCCACCGGAAAAAAGGGGAAGTGCTAATCTAAGCCGACATTACACAGCAATGATTGTGAGTAAATTATGATTAATTAGTATATTTAATAATTTCAGAATAACACCCTACCAAACCCACCTGCAATAGTGTTTCTGATTGATGTCTCATACAACTCTGTGAAGAACGGATTACTACAGACTCTGTGTGATAATATTATGGATATTATTGAGGTGACTGTTGCATTTATTATTTAATATACATAAAAAGTTCATTTTTCTAAATTGAGTTAAAAAGTAACTTTTTTTGGATGTGTTTTTTTTTAATCTACCATAAATCCGTTGCTTCGGGAGTTGCTGTTGCTCTCACAGCTAAAAATCTTGAAACAAATGGTAGGCAGAACTTCAGAATTAATGGCTGCTGAGGAATTTCAGTCCTTTCTGGAGATTGAGTGGGGAAAAGATTATAGAAAAATCTTAGTTATGGGTCTCCAACCACATTGCCTATCAGTTAATGCTTATAATTCAAATGGTTGTATAATAATTGCTGTAATGCCAAAACGGGGTAGGATTTCCAAAGACATTGCAATTGCAACCAATCACTTCATTTTGTTAAGAACTTTTGACTTAAGAAGTTTACATGGCCTTTGTCGCCTAGTTGGACGCCCTGGTAAATTAATAGAGTACTGCTATTTTTAGCTGACACTTCAGGTGTATGTTGATTCGCCTAGTAATTATATTGAAAAAGCATTACTCCAATAATATAAACAATTATAAATGCATCAATAAACTAATTAATATGTGGTTTATTACTATTCAGGATTTGCCCAAGGATGAACAAGGAAATAGGTACACCCGAGTTGGATTTATTACTTACAGTTCTACTGTTCACTTCTACAATATTAAGGTGAGTTTCATTTTGTGCCATTTTTTTTATTATTTTTAATTTTAAAGGTCTGAAATAAACGATTGTTATATTATAGTATAAATTAACGACGTGATAGCTCAGTGGGTAGAACACCGGTTAACGTGCAAGCGACTAGTGTTCAAATCCCGGGTCGGGCCTACACCAATTAGTCTTTTTTAAAGTCTTATGTGTGGTTAATTTATCACGGTTGTTAACGGTGAGGGAAAACATCGTGAGGAAACCCACATGGCTGAGTTGTACTTAGTCATGTGACAGTGTATTCGTACAAAATGGCAATGGGCCTGCCCCCTATCACGTGAGTACACTGTCCATTCAAAACGTGGGTACTCTGAACACCAGGTGACAAAGTCACGTGATGTTCAGAAGTATTAGTACCTCTGCCTACCCCTTCGATGATTCATAAATAAAAGATGTTATTAAAGGAAAGAAAAATTTCGATGATGTTCGGCGTGAAACGTTTATGTTATGTATGTTTTGTGATAAATTAATATAGAAAACGTAATGGTCGTGAGAAGTAAAGTTTAATATACAAGCATGATGGTTTTATTTGTATAATAGGCGATTTAAATAAAGAGATAAATTTTAATTGTCATATAAATTATTTTATATATTTTCCTCTGAAAAATTACGTCTGAATATCTTATTTACTAAATAATTTTATATGTTACAATGTAAAAATTTATTATGACATAACTTAAAATATATACATATACACATTTAAAAATATTGAATCTAATAATAGTAGGGTATAAGGTGCTATGTATAATATTTCTCTTATAAATCCACACAGATTTAACATAACATTCTTTTATTTCAGTCAACATTAGCACAACCCCAAATGTTCTCAGTCGGCGATGTTGGCGATATGTTCGTGCCAATATTAGAAGGGTTCCTAGCCAAAGTAGAACCATCTGAACAAGTCATACGGGCTTTGTTACAACAGCTGCCTACCCTCTTTAGGGATAATAAGGAGACTGAAACTATTTTGTTGCCGGCTGTTCAGGTGAGATTTGACATTTATTTTTTTGTGCCCCATGAAGTAGTCGAGGTACTAATACTTCTGAATATCACGGGTTATCTCTGTCACCTGGTGTTCTGAGTAGACACCAGTTGCGTGATTCACGTACAAAGACACTTTCATATGACTAAGAACATCTTACCCATGTGAGCTTCCTCACGAAATTTTCCCTTACCATAACAAATTACCAAACATATGACATTGCCGTGTAGTGTCGGCTTAGAATAACACTACCCCATTTCTACCCGAGGGGGATCGTAAGAGGCGACTAAGGGTATAGGGGCTTTGGGCTTTTTAAGTAATTTTTGGGCGATGTGGTTGGAGACCTGTCACCAAAAACATTTTTTATTACTATCTTTTCCCCATCAACTTCCAAAAGTGGCTGAGAAATTTCTGATTCCAAAGCTCTGGCTACCCCGTTAAGGGATTTATAGCCGTGAGTATATGTATGAATGTATGTATGTACCCCATTTCTACCCGTGGGTGATCGTAAGAGGCGACTAAGGTTGTAGGGGCCAACTTCCAAAAGTGGCTAAGAAAATTCTGATTCCAAAGCTCTGGCTACCCCGTTAAGGGATTTATAGCCGTGAGTATATGTATGTATGTATGTATATGACATTAGAAAAGACACACTAGTGTAGGCACGACTCGGGATTTCAACTCAAGCCTCTCAGCATAATGTTCGACGATTTTGAAAAAAGATATTACTTTTTTTTTATGTGCAATATCGACTTTACTATCCCCTTCCACAAACCTCACACGGTGAAAATATACTGCCGCAGCAAACCTGATAACTCAATGCTTCAAGCCTTCTAAGGCAGTAAATAAAAAAAGGTTTTTTTTACAGGCTGGTCTAGAAGCATTAAAAGCCGCAGATTGTTCTGGCCAACTTCTAGTATTCCATACATCGTTGCCTACGTTCCCGGCGCCAGGAAAACTCAACAATAGGGAAGATAGAAAACTGCTAGGCACTGAAAAAGAAAAACAGGTTTTGAGTGAGTATTTTTTAAATTAATATCTGATAGATGTGTATATATATCCTCTGTGCAGAGCATTCATGGAGGCCGAGGAGACAGTAAATCATGTCATGTTTGAGTGCCAGGCTCTAAACAGCCCGTACTCAAGAGATAGGACAAAAACAGGTAGTACAAAAACCTTTTTAAAAGACTTAGGACAACTCGAAAGATTTTGGACAGAGTTAGGGTGGATTGAGTGAGACGGCCAGGGCCCACGTAAAAAAGTTCCATTAGGGAGCTATGTGCGGAAACCAAACTAACCTAAAATCTAAATGTGTATATAGTTTACTGGGCTGACATGGGTGAGATGATTTTAGAACTCACAGCTTTATATAAAAAATAAAAATGTTTTTTTTTAAATATAAAAAAGCTTAGGTATGTTCTGGTAGCTTGGAACAATCCATTAAATTATTGGCTATCTTCTATGTAATCGTCCCATATCATCAGCCTGTCAAAATACGAGGAAAAACAAAAAAAAAACAATAGTATTTCGATGCATTTGCTTTGTTATTATGCAACAGTGGAAACAAGATAAAAATGAGTTGTTAGGGAGACCATTCAAAGCAATTTTTTCTATAGCACCAATTTGATAAGTATCTATCTACTCTAGCAACTAGAGTAGGTCAGTAAGTATTAAAATAAGCATAAATAAGCGACTATTATCACACTCAAACCGCGTAAGAGGTGTTGCAGTAGTTGTATCTTAGCACAAGTATGTTAAATAGATAAATAAATAAAATACTATTCGTGTGCAACGACTCGTACGTGGACACCGCCACTATAGGACAGCTGGCGAGACTGACGGGCGGCCATGTGCATAAATATACTTACTTTGTTGTCATCCAGTAACGATATCATCGATATAAAAATATGTAACATAACAATACGATCTATAACAGCCCCACAAAACACGTATACTTACTTTGTTGTCATCCAGTAACGATATCATCGATATAAAAATACGGTCCATATTAACATGTCGCATATCTCAGCCCCACAAAACACGGAGTACAACGAGGTGGGCCAGGCGTGCTCGGCGGCCGGGGTGGCCGTGGAACTGTTCGTGTGCAACAACTCGTACGTGGACACCGCCACTATAGGACAGCTGGCGAGACTGACGGGCGGACATGTGCATAAATATACTTACTTTTCGGTGAGTTTTTTTAAATATTTGATATATTTTTTTAGTATTGGTCTTTGTCATAAAAAGCCACAAAAGCTTAATGTGAATTGATAATTTAGTACCAAGTTCTAGTATTTACTTACTTCGCTTTTGTCAACAAAACTTGTTTGTTAAATGGGATGCAAAAACCATTACATCTTTGACTAAAGGTTTACGCGACAAAAAATATTAGTTATAAATTCTACTAACTACGAAAGCATCAAATGGTTGAATATTTAAGGTGTCCAACAAATTATGAAATTTTATAATAATCGATTTCATTTATTGTAAACTTAAAAAGCAGCAGTTTCGTCAGTATAATAGTTGAATATTTAGATTATACTATTGATGTTCTTTCAAAATATATAAATAACCATATAAAGCAAGCCTTAATATTCTCCCCAGGCGGACATCGACGGCCCCCGTCTAATCTGGGACGCGCGCCGCATCCTGACGCGTCCGACCGCGCACGACGCCGTCATGCGAGTGAGGACGTCCACCGGGGTGAGGCCCACCGACTTCTACGGACACCTCTACATGAACAACACCACGGACGTGGAACTAGCCGCCGTCGGTATGTATTATCATATTCGTGGAGTAAATGGCTCCCTTTTTTCCAAAATAGTATATTTCATTACTAGTACGGAATGGCTGTCATTGCAAAGAGTTCCGACAAATGTCTACCCGAGCCGAAGGCGAGGGTTGACAGTCGGAACGAGTTGCAATGACGGTTCCGTACGTGTACTGAACGACTATTTTTAATACAGTTGCGAAAAAATTAAGCAATTTAACAAAACAACTAAACTCCCAAAGATTATTTCTGGAAAATGGCGACATTTTTTCTTCACTTATTGTGGTAGGCAAAGGAAACTATGCCCATACAGCCAAGTCTTATGTATAATTTTTTTGTTGATATGAAATGAAAATGAAATTTAATGAGTTATAATGTAATGAAACCTAACCTCACTAATTCTATCAAATCATTAAATCAGATATCGAAACAAATTAGTCGATTTTGCCTATTATTTTGTTGTTGTTGATTCATGTTAATACGACCTATGCCACGTATTAACATGAATCATAAAAACTTCTTTGATTTTTTTAGTAAAATCTTTATGGTTGGTTTTTCTTTAAAATAGACATTATTTTGACAGTTGGGAAAGAAAACGCACTAGTGCGGGAAAGGTAAAGAAAAAGCACGAGTGTGTAATAGCCCACTTCCCGAACGCTATACGTCCCTGTAATACGCCACTTTTTGAGCAATTGTATTAAAAAGATTGATTGCTTGTTGCACTGTGAGTTTATGTGTGCAGGCAGTTGAGGGCCGCTCTATGGCGGAGCAAATGTGTGTATATCTAAGCTAAGTCTCATAGAGACGGGATAGGAGCTCTAACAAGGTGACCAAGCAAGAGGTTTATGCCATACAGTGCGCTCTTCGGGACCCCTTAAATGAGTTCGTACCAAAACTACTTATACCATTTCTTTTCCACAGATTCTGTTACATATAGACTTCAATTGTCAAATATTTAAATTCGAAATTCTAGATTGATTCAATCCTGATATAGAGTTGCAATTTTACCAACTTTGTACCTCCTTTATGCCCGGAACAAATTTCAGAAACGACAAATCTAATTACAATTTCCAACTTATCCCACAGATGCCGACAAAGCCATAGGCATAGAAATCAAGCACGACGACAAATTAACAGCAGAAGATGGAGTATACATACAAGCAGCGTTGCTCTACACTCATAGAACTGGACAAAGGCGATTGAGGATTATAAACTTGGCTCTGAATATCGCACAGCAGTTGGCTGATGTGTACAGGAGCGCTGAGTTGGACACGATTATTAACTTTATTACTAAACAAGGTGGGTTTTTTTAATATGTTATAATAACTAATGTTAAGATCTGATTTGTAAAAAAGGGATGTTTTTTTCGGTTGAATAATACATTAATGAAGTTTTTGAAACACCAAAAATATACTGGCCAGTACACCATGCTGTGTACCAACTTATAATTTGTATTTGTACTTTGCTCAAAAAACATTTACATACCGCGATGTAGGAATATGAGTGAGACGCTGCTATATGCGAGTGAGTCCGCTACTCTCACAAAGTAACCCTACTCCGAATTAATGTTGTTATTTTGCTTAATGAAGTATACACACCGAGTATTATGATACATTTCGAAAAATGGACATCTGACTGACTGAATGAATTCTGAATGAATTGATAAATTTCTGAATGATTCAATGCAATGAATTTGATTCACGATGGGTCTCAAAATTATACAGGTCATTTAGAAACTCTAGTATATCCTATGTATTTGATTGAAAATAATTGGGTACTTCATGTGTCACAAGTTACAGTGTCATTAAGTGCACTAATGGACCTTTGAAGTTAAAGATAATCATATCAAAATGTAACAACTCAATACTACCACTTCTAAACAGTTTTCAATGTATAACGTGAATAACTCGTTAGATTGCCATTCAGACTAGCCGCTTGTACATGCTCATAAATCCGGTGGAGAATTTGTTTACTCAAGACCATATTTTGTTGTCGTAATTTTGCCACTTGTTACCGAATATTAATGTTTTGACCAAATTAATCTTTGCATGTTTTTCGTTTCTAATTCTAATCC
>OY755197.1:2278787-2344894 GCA_963576735.1 Bedellia somnulentella
GGCCCGGTCAAACAGTGCTTGTTTATATGGTAAGCACTATTTCACTGACAGTCGCTCGCTAGATCTTGCAATAAATAATGGTTCTTAAGAAAATGCGGTAAGGTCGATAATTGTAGAAACATATATATTTATTTGTCAAATGGTCTTGTCATTCTCGCGGTCCACTTTTGTGCGTTACATTTGTATGGAGTGCAGCATCATTGGTATATATGATCGAAGTGTATAGCACATAACTTCTCAATCTACCTAATTAATTTTGACAACTGAAACACAAATAGAAAGTGGCACTCCATACATTATACCTTAGAATGAAAAATAATGATATAGAATATTATTGAGCATATCATTAATTGGTTGCTATATCAACCATAACCCAAAAAAAAAAAAAAAAAATTTATTTATTAACACAAAAATATAACCATTACAGATAAAAGATCTATACATAAATACATAAACGTTCACGCCGTTTATCCCCGAAGGGGTTGGCAGAGGTACCAATACTCCTGAACTCACATGGCAAGCGCCATCTAGTTTCCAGAGAAGGTACCCACGTTTTGCTTAGACCTAATACCGCTATATTACACTAATAATTTATACAGAGTATTTATAAGCCTAAATATACTCTGGATTCTTATATACTGTTATTCATAACATAAATAATGCAAAATCTTTTTCGTAAATTCTGCTAGCGTGCACAAAAATTTTGTTTGAAAAACACGCTTGAAAGTTTGACCCAAAAACTAATCTTGCACACAAGATCGAGCACTCACTCAAGACCAGTGTATTTATTAGAGATGAAACGGATATCCGGTAACTATCCGGTATCCGGCCTATCCGGCCTATTTTCACTATCCGGCCGGATACCGGATAGTAGGGCACTATCCGGCCGAATACCGAATACTAGATGTTTCCCGCGATACCGTTCGCGCTGAGTGCTTTACGCCCTAAACTCGTCTATATCGCGCTTTTCTGTGGGAATACAAAAGTTTCTAAGCCTATCTATATCGTTTCTCGTTGTCTAATCTATCTCTGAATCAAATTTCATCAAAATCAGTTCTTTAGTTTAGGCGTGAGAGAGTAGCAGACTGACAGACAAACAGACTGAATTTATAATATTAGTAACGGATTATTTTGCACATACACACACATATATGAAATAAAAATAATATAACAATAGGTTATGGACGGACACCATTTATTAAATTAAAATAATGACAGAAATTGTAACGCGATAAGCGGCCGAATATCCGGTGGCCGGATATCCGGCGCTCCGGCCTCCTAGTTAGCCGAATATCCGGTATCCGGTATCCGGCCAAATCACTATCCGTTTCATCTCTAGTATTTATACTAACCCTTCTGTGTTTTAGCTGACCATTTCAAACCTCTCATATAATTAATATGTTTTTGTTCCAGTTAACAATAATGAAGCAAAACGACAAACTAGAAGCGGTCCTACGTCATTTCTTAGTAGAAGATCGCGGTGTAGACGGCAGTCTTTCGTACGTTGACTACCTCTGCCATATCCATAAGGAAATACGGGCGTTACTATAGCCTTTGTATGACTACTAGTCCCTTATAGCGAAACTACCGATTGCGACATATTTTTCACCTGGCAACTTTTTAAATGCTTTTGGTTCTTTTATTTTGACGGTTCTTTTTGTTTTTTAATTTTTGGTAGTATTAAAAATATTAATATAATTTATGGTTCGAGATTTTTTTTTTCTGAAGATTTCTTTTCTTAAAGTAAATATTTGTGATATTTACGTTATTTATATGTCCTTAATACTTTTACTTTTAATCTCGTACTGCAATCGGTAGGTGATAAGCAAATCGCTATGGGAACTAGATTAAAATGGTTCTAATAAATTATGTGTGTATAAATATCAATAGCATTTTAAAGTATTCATTTATACTATTTTAATTTCGTAAGCAACAGTAAAAATTAAACTTTAATAGTTTGAGGTATTGTTGCCTAGAAGTCAATATTATGCAATTATTTTTCAATATCTAGCTAATATTAATGATTACTTAAATACATAGAAAAACTTAATATTTTATTATTATTTCATAGAAATTTACATTTGTCTAGCATTTTTAGAAGAATGTTATTACTGCTAGTGTTTACAGCCGTGTGAATAATTAATTATGTATATAATCTAAATGCAAGCATATTTTAAAAGCGTAAAAATATTTACGCTTTTATACCTTTGCAATGAAATTTTTAACTCAAATAATTTTAATGGGGAAATATGGTGAAATATATAATCAAAATAGCTGGGTCTACTACAATTATTGTGAATAAAATCACACCAAAACTTCTTACGACTATCGTTGAGTCGTAAGTTGTAAAATGTCTCTGATGAAAATATATATTTGCATAAGATTTGGTGATATTACAATTTACAACACATTCTACGGCTACATAAAACCCTAAACAGCCTGTTGTTGTATCCGCAATCATGACAATAAAATGGTTTCAATGGTTTCATATCTCCACCTATGAAGAAATATCTAAAAAAAATCAGTGTAAAATCTATTTTTTTATTCCGGCTGTCGAATGCTAGCAGATTTCACAATACTTGTGCAATTATTGGTCATATATTAGATAGTGCTTTCAAATCTTATAATTATGTAATTTATGATATTAAAATCGATGTAAGTAGGTTTTTATGAAAAATTTATAACTACCCTCATTTTGTACAGTAAACTAACGACATCTATGAATGCATTTTTGAAACATCACATCACATCTTCCGTAATAGTATTAAAATTTAGTCCACTACCGAAATAAATCCTGGATTTTGGAAAGAGACCTATACTATAATTGAAATGAGTTTGAACATTAATTATCTAATAATAATCCATTTGAAAAACAATGTGGACGAATATTTATTTGTACTGTAATATTCAATTAAAAGAAAAAAGGTATATTGAATTTTCATTCACTTGGTTTAGAAATAGAATATTTGAATGTATGTAGTGTGCTTGCTGGAATAAGGCTTTTTGACTGATAACTCAGAGCTAGATAATTATTAATTAATACCAGAAGATTTTATGTAGTAAGAAATAAAACTGTCAGACCTTATTTACCTTAACAAGAACTCTACGTCTCCGTATTTATCTGCTTGATATTACAAACAGTACCTATCTTATAATTATAACACCACAGTTCATACAGTGATGGGTCTCCTTAAAAAGGAACTAAACTATCTCTTTAAAAGCCCTGCAACTCTAGGTTGTCTTATACACAACGACACCCGCGGGAAGGAATGTATTACATACATACATACATATACTCACGGCTATAAATCCCTTAACGGGGTAGCCAGAGCTTTGGAGTGAGAAATTCCTCAGCCACTTTTGGAAGTTGATTGGGGAAAAGGTGGTAATACTAAATGTTTTTGGTGACGGGTCTCTAACCATATCGCCCAAAAATCACTTAAAAAGCCCCTATACCCTTAGTCGCCTCTTACGATCACCCACGGGTAGAAATGGGGTAGTGTTATTCTAAGTCGGCACTACACGGCTAGGAATGTATTAGTGCTATTATAAGCTACCAGTACTTTCAGCTAACGCACATTAATATCACCAAATTACTTATTAACACACTATCTTAACCAGAAGGTTAAAGAAAAGTTGCTTTCAAATCTGTGTTCGCGCTGGCCGCTTGTATGAATATAATTTATTCTTACGCTCAGCCTCATTTTACTTATATAAATTCAATATTCAAAAATATATTAATTCACTATCAAATAAAGATTGATTTGTTTAATTCATTAGCATTGTCTTATTGTTGCAAATAAGTGTTGGTCATTGGAGATGATTAGCAGTGAAAATAGTAATAATCGATATCATATTGAATATAAAAGTTATTTAAAGGCATATAAATAAAATAAAATATATAAATGTAGAAAAAAATCTTTAGTTGAAGGGTTTAATAATTTATTAACTTATTTCTATATCGGAATAAATGTGAGGTAAATAAATTGGCTTAATGTTATTAGGAGATTCAATTTTTCATCTGTTTTTGTAAATATGTCTGTTCACGTTAAAAACAAGATGGCTGCCTCAATTTCGCCGCCATTTTGTATTATTTTTCCTTAGTGTATTTTTTTATATACCTATTTTTTCTTTGAAATTAAACAAAGGTATTAGTTATTAAATAATCTTGAAAGCTGCCTTGTTTATGAAAAGTGATTGTTTTTTCCCTTTTGATGATTGAAAATTCCCTAGTTCATATTATGAATGGTTATGTATGGATCGGCTTTAGTATGAAATCGGTCCAAATATGTTAGTCAGAATAAAATTATTGTTAAATATGTATTACTATTATTATTAGAGGATGCGTTTAATTTAATTGTAAGGTTAGATGTAGGTATGGATATTTCATTGAATAAAGTTTTGTATATACTAAATGTTGGTTTTAGTTCGAATATTTTCTCCTTAGCTGTGAGCTGTGTAGTGTCGGCTTAGAATAGCACTGCCCCATTTCTTTAGGTGGGTCTAAGTAAGAGGCGACTAACGATATTGGGGCTTTTAAGGTATTTTTGGGCGATGCGGTTGGAGACCCATCACCAACAACCTTTATTTCACCATCTTTTCCCCACACAAGTTCCAAAATTGGCTGAGGAATTTCTAATTCCTCAGCTCTAGCTACCCCTTTTAGGGATTTATAGCTGTGCGTATATGTATGTATATGTATTTTCTCCATCAGTTGGATGACATGAGTTTTTAGGGTGTCCTTAAGCACAATAAAGTATAGGTAACCTTAAAGCGCAATACACGGGCCGCTGATATATGTTGTCAACTTTAGTCGGTAATCTAGTTTTCATACATATGTTATAGTTTAAAATCCCGCTACAAAATTTTTGAATAAAGAAAATATATCAAAAATATAGTATCATCCTCGTCATAGCAATGCATCTAAAGAATTAAAAAAAACCATAGGTGCCGTTGCACATTCGGCCGCAACTACCTCGCAGCCATTTTTTCCTAATATTATAATACTAGCTTTTTGCCCCGCGACTTCGTCCGCGTGGACTTCATTTTTTGCATCCAGTTTACATAATACCAAAATACCGAAACACTATCTCAACTTCTGTTTTTTATATTTATAATCCCGCGGGCATTGTAAATGACATAAAGGATATTGAGGCTTAAGTGATTGTTGGGCGATGCAGTTTGTGACCCATCACTAACAACCTTTATTAACCTATCTTTTATCAATATATTTCCAAAATTGGATGAAGAATCTCCGAAGCTATGGCTACCCTTTTATGGAATTTATGGTTGTTAGCATATATTCATGAATGATTGATAGATGGATTTCATAAATTCAATCGCACCAAGTTTTATTATAAAATGTAAAAAAACTCTATATTAACTTTCATTTGCTATATCAACCCGTTAGGGGTTGAGTTCCAAAAATTCCTTTTTAATTGTTCATAAGAATCATGAAACAAATATAGCAAGTTTTTATGTTCAGAAATGAGAATATCTTTAGTAAGTACAGATACGGATAGTAGTTTGGCGCTGCGGCGAACGGCCCGGTGCTGCCCCTTACACTGACCGTTGGTGATGGTGGGAGAGCTTGCAGCGATTGCTCGGCAATATAGGGATGATTAGTGGTGGATCTCCTTCCAAAATAATCGCTAAATTGAAGGGATAGTGCTTGTTATTATTATATATAGTGTTATTTTAAGCTAACAAAACATTTTTTTACAAAAAGCTTGAATTACCTGAGATACGAACCCGGGACGATTGATTCATAATAGTTCTAATTAAATATTCATAGTAGTTAGTTATACCGCTACGCCACGGAGACGTTACCGGGGCGGTGTCAAATTTTTATTACGCTTTATTTCATATTAGTCTTACTATTGATAAACAAATTTGTCATTTAAATTGATGAAACCCCTTCATCTTTCCAAAGTGAACATTAACAAAGTGTCTGATGTGAATTCCATCGATGATAAAAATAATCGCTGCAATATTTTGAGCCATATATGAGTTAAGGTTTTTTGATGTTCCTATGAGAACTCTTGCGGATTCCTTAGTTTCAAGGAATCGTCGTCGTTTCATTTAGCTTCTAAATTTACATGTTAATATTCGTTTGCAATATAAGTAGATGTAAAAAAAAATGTATACGATAAAAAAATAGTACATCATCCCTCGGTAGTTCCTTATTTTCGGGTATCCATTACCGTACCATTAAGCTTCTAAATTTTGATTTTTATATTAGTTTACAATATTTTACGTTGTTTTAAACGATGCACAGCGCCATCTCCAATGCATTTAGTAAGCAAACAATATTTTTGATTTCCCATGGGAACATATTTTTTCCGGGATAAAAAGTACCCTATTATTTAATTTAGACTTCTAACTACACGTCTGAAAAATTTCAAAGCAATCGGTTCAGTATTTACGGCGTGAAAGCGGAACAAACAAACAAACAAACTCACTTTCCCATTTATAATATTAGTATGGATACTAGCTGACCCGACAGTCTTCGAACTGTCATAAAAGTTTAGTATGAACTGAAGTATCTATAACAAAGAAAATAAGAAATCGTACCGCGATGCAGAAAGTAACGCAATATTCATACAATATACTTTCAATTATCTTTATTCATACATATTCGCATACTTGAATGTGAAAAAGAAGGATTAGTGCATCCTATTATTGTAACCTAACACAAAAGCAAAAAAGTTTCAAAAAGACTTTAATCATCCGGGATTCGAACCTGGGTCATCCGTTAGTTTAGTTTAAACCAATCGGTATACAGCTACGCCACAACAACATTAATAATGATGTCAAATTTGTGATATGGTATATATCTAGTAGCCATAGTATTGACAAACAATTAAATACATACATACATACATATACTCACGGCTATAAATCCCTAGAAGGGGTAGCCAGAAGTAAGGAACTTGAAGTTCCTCAGCCACTTTTGGAAGTTGCGTCGGGAAAAGATAGTGAAAGAAAGGTTGTTGGTGATGGGTCTCCAACCACATCGCCCAAAAATCCTTTAAAAGCCCCAATACCGTTAGTCGCCTCTTACGTACACCCACCGGAAGAAATGGGGTAGTGTTATTCTAAGCCGACACTACACAGCAATTCATTAAATGGACATTTATTTTGATGAAAATGGATAAAACCCTTGTTTTTTTCAAAAACACTATTAATGAAGAGACTGATAAAGTAGGTCGATGAAAAAATTAATCGTGTAAATATGGGCAGCACCAGCAATAAGTTGGTGATGTGAGAGAGATTGCAATTATCGGCCAATAGATGGCGGTAGTGAATTAAAATTGAGATATTTACTACAAACTATGCATTCTGAGGCTTAAACAGAATATTAATTTATGCGTAAGTAAAGTATAATATATCTATGAGAATATTAGTTAAAAATAGTTAAATAAACAAAAGCTATAAACATATTCTCAAACCTACCAAATGAATACGCAAAATTCATACAATATGCTTTCAATTATCTTTATTCATACATATTCGCATTGTTGAATGTGAAAAAGAAGGATTAGTGCATCCTATCATTCTAACCTAACACAAAAGCAAAAAAAATACGTAAAAAGACTTTGACCACCCGGGATTTGAACCTAGGTCTTTCGTACTTAGTGTTTACAAAACGGTATACCGCTACGCCACGCAGACATTTGTGTAAGTCTCAAATTTGTGATATCCTATATATCTAGTAGTCATACTATTGACAAACAATTAAATGGACAATTCTTTTGATGAAAAAGGATGAAACCCTTATTTTTTCCAAAAAGACTATTAATGAAGAGTCCGATAAAGTCGGTCGATGAAAAAATTAATCATGTAAATATGGGGAACCATATAAAAGTTATGTTTTTTTATGCTCCTGTGGGAACCCTTGTGAAATCCGGGATAAATTATATCCTATATGTTGGCCAGGTGTATAACCTACATTCATGCCAAATTTGATCAAGATTGGTCCGGTAGAATTAACGTGATGAACGGACAGACAGACAGACAGACAGACAGACATTTTTTTCAAAAATTGAAAATTTGGCTTCAGTATCGAAAATAAAACATATTCCACCGGTTTTTATTTTTTTTTTCTTTAATGTACAGTTTTGACCTCGTTACAGTATTAGAGTTGCCATCTGTTAAAAACACAAGATATCCAAGATAAAGTGAAAGAGAATTAGCGCGCTACGCTACTTGTTAGGGTCTTCAAGATCATCCACGCGGCTCTAAGAGCAGGCTCAGCACGCGCGGGTTGGGCGTCGGGATTGCTCCCATGGCCCAGCTTCATCACGGGGGGGAACGTCCCCACGGTCATTGGGCACCTCCCCAGGCGATGGAGGGGAGGGGTGGCTATCCCCATTCCGGCTTCCCCATACGTGTTACGCACCTCACCCTCGGGACCGATGTCGGGGCGGTGGGCAGTGGAGAGGGCGGTCCCCGGGGTCGCGTATCTTGCGACCCCGGGGAGCGCGCGAGTTCCCGAGGCAGCGGTCGCCCGTCGGTCGGTCGTGCGTGTAGCGGGGCGATTCCGCGGAGGTACTCGTGGCGCTAGTTGTCCACCCGGTCGTACAAACGACGGGTCAACCCCACCACGAATTCCTCCACGGTCTCGACCCGGAGATCACGGTGTATCGTGCTATAACGCGCGTACCGCCCGGCTTTCACCAATTGGCGGAGGACCGTGTTCTGGACCCTCTGCAAGCGTAGCTTGTTTTGGGCGGAGAGTAGGCCATACCAGGCCGGCGCCGCGTGGGTCAGGCGGGAGCGCATATATATTTTGTAAATACGCAGTTTGGCTCATAGTGGCAGGCCCGAGTAGAGCACCGGGCGCAAGACCGACCGGGCCCCGAGGGCTCTATGGTGGACCATGTCCGTACGCATACGGAGGTTGTTGTTGATCTTTTAGCCCAGGTACTTGACCGAGGTCTGCCATTCGATGCTCTCGCCGCCCAACGTAAGCGGCGCGAGTCCGGTCGGCCGTCTCACCCTGGTGATCAGGGCGGCCGTCTTCCCCACGTTGACGGCCGTCCTCCACCGACCAAGCCAAGCCGGCAGGAGGTCCAGGACGCGTTGCATCTTGGCAACCGCTACCCGGCGTAGAGCGGCAGCGTAACGTCCTCCTCACCCTCGTATAGGGTGTTACCCTGGAGGGTGGGGATGTCGTTGGTGTACAGCGCGTACAGCAGTGGAGAGACACAGCTCCCCTGGGGAGTTCCCGCACGGATCGGTTTCACCTCGGACTGGGCGTCTTCCACCAACACATAGAAAGAGCTCCTCTCCAAAAAGGAGGCGATGATCCTCACATATGCCGGCGGCACCCCCATCTTCAAGAGTTTGCACAGGGCCCCGCTATGCCACACACGGTCGAACGCTCTTTCTATGTCTAGAAAGACGGCGACAGTGTAGCATCCCCTATTCATCTCGGAGGAGAGGTGTTCGACCACCCTTACGAGCTGGAGCGTCGTACTATGGCTGTCGCGAAAGCCGTGTTGTTCGTCCTGCAGCTGGATGTGGGGACGAAGGCGTCGCAGCAGCAGACGCTCAAACAGCTTCGCGATGTGCGGCAGCAGAGTGATGGGTTGATACCCGTTCGGCTGCCGCCGGTCCTTACCCTCCTTCGGTAAGACAATAATCTTACCGGTCTTCCAGGAGGGCGGGAATCGGCCCGTGCGAATAATCCCGTTAAAGAGCCTCGTCATGGCGTCCACCGTGACCAACTTCCGGACAGGGTGAGTTGAAATCATCCCCCCTGATCGGAGGTATCCGGTAGTCGGCCAAAAACTGCTGTACCCGCCGTTCCATGAGGCTGTTGTGCTCTTCGTCGACGACAGGGTTGGGGGAGAATTGGCTCTCGAAATGATCCGCCAATATCGCGGCTCGGTCCGAAGCTGAGTAGCAGCGTTTGCCACCCCGGTCGAAAATGGGACAGACCGGGGCTGGAGCCCGGCTGAGCTTTCTGTTTAGCCGGTAGGGGGTGGCGTCGTCCGCAGAGGCTTCCTCGTTGAGATTTTCCCACGACCAACCTCGGAACTCCGTTATCGCATCCTTGATAAGGGATGTGATAGCATTTAGCTGCCTCTTCAGAGTCGGCCAGCAAGAGCGCGACCGTTGGCGGCGCAGCTCCCGCTTGTCGCGCAGCTTCCGCCGGAGATGCTCTGGCAGGAGGTGGCGACCCGCGAGAACCGGCTGGGCCGGGCTATAGCTGCGCCATCCTTGGCCGACGCGATGGCCGAACCTAAGGCCTCGGCCAGCTCGTTGACGTCGGTGGCGCACGATATCCCCCCCGTAGTGTAGGGTGAAACTCCTCCATTTTGGAGGAGTATACACCCCAGTCAATCTTGACCCGGGGGGGAAGAGGATGCCGGAAGTCAGCGTTCATTCCGAGAGCCAGAAGAACGGGGAGGTGCTGCGTGTCGGCGTCATACAGCACCTCAATCGCCGTCGGGCAAGTTATTCCCGACAGCAAGGCTATGTCCAGGACATCGGAAAGATGATTCGGGTTGGCCGGGTAGTGCGTCGGGGTGCAGGGGGCAATGACCGTATAGTCGTTGTCCTCCGCATCCCTCAGCAGTCCCCGCCCAGCCGAATTGTAGGTGGACGAATTCCACTGCGGATGCTTGGCGTTGAAATCGCCTAAATAACAGTACGGTACGGCCATCCACTATGTTCCGGATGTCCTGGGGATAGAAGGAGGCATCAGGCGGTTTGTAGGCGGCGTACACCTTGAGCTCCATGTCAGCCGCCCTCAACAGTATTCCGATAGATCGGACACTGCTGAAGGCTGGCTGTCCCAACTCTTCATGCACCAGGTCCCTCCTTACGAGCACTGCTGTACCGCGGTACGCAATACCCCTCGGGGAGACCTCATCCCTACGGTATACGAAGGTGTTGGGTACGCGGAGCTCCTCGTTATGTCTCATCTTGGTTTCCCCAGGAGCACGATGTGGACGTCATGTTCCTGGACCATAGTGCGAAGCTTAGGATGTGTCCCCAGATACCGCCGGGATTCCAGTACACGATTCGTAGCGATGTACTACCCATCGTGTAACGGTTCCAATGGCCTCCATTAGAATGCACAGGGCCCTTCGCAGGGCCTGTACAGGGCATCTATCGATCAGCGTCGCCTCTAGGGCCTCTTAAATTACTTCGATCATTATAAGCAATGTGGAGGCTATTTGGGGCGACACCGATGCGGCAGGGGCGGAGGGGAGGGTATTTGGCCTGTTGGTCCAACGTCCGTCCCTGATGGAGCCGGGGCAGCCACTTTGGCCGTCGCGACCACTTCCGGCAGCTGTGCCGTCGAGGGGGGAGGGGGTGGACCCGCAGGCCCCCCGAGACTCCTCCAGGCCTCAACAACTACGCCCGGCATGCATAGGAGCTCTTTTACCTAGTAGAGCTCCCTCAGCCTGTCCGGGAGGATTCGGCCATCTAGCTGCGCAAAGAAAAGGCAGCCGGGGTGGTCCCTACGGGGGGGAATAGGGCGCACCAGCGCCGTCGGAAACCCAATCTCCGACAGCGTTGTGGCGATCGCCGAGGGTGTGTCCCGGGGGAGCCCGCGGATTCCCACCTTGTTGGGGGCGGTCCTCGACGAAGGACTAACAATTCCATGAGATGGCATTGTCCGCTTTCGCGGCCTCGTCAAGGTACCGCACGATTTCGTGGTACTCCTCCGGGGATCGGGGGGGTGAAGCGCACCCCCTTTCCGAAGGGGCGTGCGTTAGGCGCGTGACCGAGCCTGGTCTTGAGGGAGGGGGAGGAAAGATCTTGAGGAAACCCACATGATTAAGTTAGATAGATAGATAGATAACTCGTTTATTTATGTTAACATAACAGCATACAATATAAAAAACAATACAAAAAGTGAAAAAACAATATTTTGACCTAAAGATTAGTGCTATGGTATCACAAACTAGGTCCTTACTCAGCGCTTGATATTGCCAAGTGGTAAAACACTGGTTTTCAGTTAAGGCCTACACTACACTACACATAATTGAATAATATACAAACAAAACATCTGTGTCTGCCACATTTGAAGCCTTATAAATAAATAATAAAGGAAAGGACAATGAAAAAACCAAGCTGTACATTTATACGTAAGTTTATTATTATTGATTTGTTTACTGGAAGTTTACTTGCATGTGTGATCAAGTCTTTGAGATATTAATTTTTTGTTGATTCAGAAGGAGCGTTTTGTACTGTTTTTTGAAATTATATTTATTTGATATTTCACGCATTGGTGGAGGAATATTATTCTAACACTTAGTTGCATTATAACGAAAACTGGATCAGTGATAAAGGTGGGAGCAGGCTACGAACACAGTAGAAGGTTCCAAATGATGAATACTTCAATTTGTTAAAAAGATATAAGTTGTACTTAGTCAAGCAACCGCAACCGTGATAGCCCAGTGGGTAGAACACTCGGTTATCGTGCAAACGACTAGTGTTCAAATCCTGGGTCGGGCCTATACCAATTTGTCTTTTCTAAAGACATATGTGTGGTTAATTTATCATGGTTGTTAACGGTGAGGGAAAACATCGTGAGGAAACCCACATGGCTGAGTTGTACTTAGTCATGTGACAGTGTATTCGTACAAAACGGCGATAGGCCTGCCCCCTATCACGTGAGTACACTGTCCATGCAGAACGTGGGTACTCTGAACACCAGGTGACAAAGTCACTCATTAGTACCTCTGCCAACCCCTTCGGGGATATTCGGCGTGAACGTTTATGTTATGTTTATATGTAATTAGTCAAGTGAAAGTGTAGTCGTAGAAAACGGCGATAGTCTTGCCCCCTTTTCCTATTACGTGAGTACCCTGTCCAAGCAAAACGTGGGCACTCCGTGCTCCAGGTGTCATTGTCACGTGATGCTCAGATGCATTAGTAACTTTGCCACCTTTTTTGGGATAAACGGCGTGAACGCTTGTATCTATGCTATTCCTCGCTACGCTATTTTTGCCATATATATCTCTGGTGGTAGCATATTGCATCCTAACATGTCCTTCAGATAAACTCAATTAATATATTAAAATTAATTCGTGACATGGTGTGCTTAAAACTCAGACTAACTAAGACAAGGTGACAACGTGAACAAAGATAAGACCAGTGTAAACATATGCATGGGTAATGAAAGTATTTTACAACACACGTTAATGTCAACCAAAGACGTAAGGTTTATTGGATTTTTAGAACTTGCCTTATCCTACAAACACATGTTCTTACTTACCAACATACTAAGTCATACGTTTTACCGAATGTCGCCTGCTCGACGCTTGCGAGCTCGAAAGATATTTGAGTTTTACGCCAGCTCGAAAGTACGTGAAATCGAAAACTGCCAGTTCGAAAAATGCTGTCGCGAATCACGCTACATCGAAAATCATTTCGTAAAGTTTATCAGTTTGAGAAGCAGATTGTATGGAGCGATGAATAGCCTAATGACCAGTCAATCGGTGTCTGAAAAGGCCCGAATGGCTGTGCATGATGCTGTTCTTGTTCCTAGTCTTATGTAGAGAAGCGAATGTTGGGTGTGACTTGTGTAGATGGTAATCTAAGTAGAGGACGACCACGGAGAACACACTTAGACCAAATTGAGAGTGTGCTAAAAAAGGCAGGCGTCCGGAGTATGAAGAATAAAAGAGCTTGTATGAAACGATTGATGGATGTAAACGTAGCTAGAGAGGTTTACCAGGATCGTACAAAATGGCGATCGATAGTCTCTGCCTACCCCTACGGGAACTAATGGGGTGAGTATATGTTTATGTTTAAAGAGCTTATTCCATTACACTTTGTCGTTGCTGAATTTAGACGTCCTTCGAAGTGACTGCCGCAGACGCTTGTTATTCCACTACACAAATTTCAGTTCTAGCGTTCTGAACGTTATTCCACTAGTCTGAATTCAGATTCTGTGGCTTTGAGACGTCTTCATTCAGACAAATGGAATAAGCTCTTAAGGCGCCGTTGGTTCAGCGAAAAATATCATCTCAGGGGGTGCGGCCCCCGCGGGCGCGGGGAAGCGCCTGCGCGCTGATCGAGCGGCCGTCTCCCCGACGCGACGCCGCGTGCGCGCGTTTGAAAAACATACAGTAAGGTAAGCAATACAGTTATTGTCAACTCGACAGTTTTAGCCACTCGCAAATATTTTCTATGGTATCGGTTCGGACATTTGTTTATGATTATTTACATTTTCTTTTTAAAATATTTACGAGTGGTTATAACAGTCAGGGTGACGAAAACTGTATCGCTTACCCTAGGTTATCAATTTCAAAAATACTTTCTACCATGGCCGTTCACAATATAAAATGTAATGATACGATAGATTTGACTACCCCTGTCAGTTTATACAAAATTATTACAGTGATAATTTCATAACTTTTGCCGTGTCGTGTCGGCTTAGAATAACACTACCCCATTTCTTCTTTCTTTTAAGTGATTTTTGGGCGATGTGGTTGGAGAACCGTCACCGAAATCATATATTATTACCATCTTTTCCCAAATCAACTTCGAAAAGTGGCTGAGGAATTTCTCATTCCAAAGCTCTGGCTATCCCGTTAAGGGATTTATAGCCGTGAGTATATGTATGTATATAATTTTCAGTTTACACCTGTAACTATTTAATATTATTAATTGAAATTAGAAGTTACTTTAACGGTTTTGTTCTTTTTCCCATTCCTAATAAATTAAACAATAAAATATAAAAATGAGTGCAATCTATGAATTGAATGAATTCTTTTATATTTGCTAATGCTAACCGTACGCACGGTCACTCTCACGCCTACATTGACGCGCATCGTATACAGATAGGCCACTCGCACACTAACGGTGCCGCACGCGCGTAAATTGTAAGATCTGTAACACAAGGCGCGCGCGACATAGGTCCATACCCTAAAGCAGCTCGTCGAGCACTGGCGTGGCGGTGGCGGTGGCGTGGCGGGCGGCGGGCACGGGCGGCGCTCGGGCACGAGTAGGACTGCGAATATCCGTGTTTTTAAAATATTTGTTTTATTGTATTTATTAAAAAAGAAAAGTAATCGCCAATTATTATTAGAAATACAAATGCTCAAATTATGATGCAAGTTATATGTAAGTAGGTAAAATAAATAAAATATAAAACTATTTTAAAGAGTGTAATTAGAGGTATGTTGGCGATTTTTTTCTATCGAGCGAAAATGTATTAATCACGTTTCGAATCGCCAATTTCACAACAGAAAAGCCTCAAGATTTTGATGTATTTTTTTCAAAACCATATTGTTATAAACATACGCATTATAATGTTTCAAAAACTCTGCTCGCTGGACTAACGGCACCTTAAATATTTTTTAAGGTATCTTGCATTTTGAATAACTAATGTTTTTTTGCATCCACCCTACAGCACAGCATACTTTGCCAACCCCGATGAACGGTTGAGACAAATCTGTTTATAATACCTTTTAAATTACTTGAGTATTATTTATAACTAGTGGATCGGCCCAGCTTTGCACGGGTACCATAGTTTTAAAAATATCTGAGGTTTCTTCAATCACTGCTCAACCTTTGTGAAATTTATAACATAACATAACATAAACGTTCACGCCGAATATCCCCGAAGGGGTTGGCAGAGGTACTAATACTTCTGAACATCACGTGACTTTGTCACCTGGTGTTCAGAGTACCCACGTTTTGCATGGACAGTGTAGTCACGTGATAGGGGGCAGGCCTATCGCCGTTTTGTACAAATACACTGTCACATGACTAAGTACAACTCAGCCATGTGGGTTTCCTCCCGATGTTTTCCCTCACCGTTAACAACCATGATAAATTAACCACACATATGTCTTTAGAAAAGACAAATTGGTGTAGGCCCGACCCAGGATTTGAACACTAGTCGTTTGCACGACAACCGAGTGTTCTACCCACTAGGCTATCACGGTTGCATTTATGAAATTTATCGCAACTTATAGCGCTCCTGAATAGTGTAGCTTTGTGACTGTAAAAGCGCTGATATGAACAGTTCAGTATCTCCAAAAATAAGCCCCTGCAAACAAACAATCAGAGTTACTAACTATTCATACATCATATAATATATCATACAATACATCATATACTCAAGGCTATCTTTTGCCCGCGCAACCGTTACACTAAAATAATCCTTATAGCATGATTCAGTATTTGCGTGCGACGGCGCGATGGCTTATTTCATGTATAAGTTTGGTTTTTCTGTACCGATTTCTATGATTCTTTTTTTATTGAATGGGTAATAATGTTAACGTTTTTAAATTAGGGATGACTGAGAGTATTATAAACGTAAGAGTAAACAAATATAATCAAAATGCTAACTGCTAAGCTATCAGGAGTTACACGTGTTATTGTGAGTTAACCATAAGAGATAGACAAATGCTGCTGAAAATTTTATGTAGAATATTTCCGTGGTACATGATTTCTATGTAACTTTAACCATTATGGCTGCACACGCGACGGAAGCTTAAAAAATTGAGTTTCTTCTCCCGTTTGCCCAAATTTCCCCATATTATCTTTCGGTACTCTGCTAAAAAGTATACATTGACCTGCCCAGAAGTATGAAGAATAATCTTACCAAGTTTCGTTAAAATCCGTCGAGTAGTTTTTGTTTCCATAAGGAACATACAAACCGACAGACAGACAGACAAATATTTTATTGATTGCATTTTCGGCATCAGTATCGATCACTAATCACCTTCTAATAGTTATTTTGAATATATATTTCATGATATATTAGTAGAACACCCGCCCGAAAACAGAAGGGCGTGAGTTCCAATCCTGGGTCGGGCCTACACCAATTTGTCTTTTCTAAAGTCATATGTGTGGTTAATTTATCATGGTTGTTAACGGTGAGGGAAAACATCGTGAGGAAACCCACTTAGCTGAGTTGTACTTAGTGATGTGACAGTGTATGTATTCGTACAAAACGGCGATAGGCCTGCCCCCTATCACGTGAGTACACTGTCCAAGCAAAACGTGGGTACCTTCTCTGGAAACTAGATGACGCTGCCATGTGAGTTCAGAAGTATTGGTACCTCTGCCAACCCCTTCGGGGATCAACAGCGTGAGCGTTTAAGTTATGTTATGTTATATTTCATGTACAGAATTGACCTCTCTACAGATTTAATATAAGTATGGATTTTCTTTTTTTATTGGTACCTATCTTCCATGTTGTTAATCTCTAATTACTCAGTAAGTCTGAGGCTGATATCATTAAAAATATACAGCAAATTAGTGTACGTAGTATTAATTTGCAATTAATATAGCCGTAACAATTAGGCAAACAGTAATGACACTTGCTGATAAAATGGTGTCTAGCAAAATAAAACAGGTAAGTTTTTTTTTCATTTTCTACATACAAAAACATATGACGGCCACAAATTCCAAAAAGGGGTAGCCAGAGCTTCAGAGCTGGAAACTCCTCAGCCATATTTAGAAGTTAATTTGGAAGTTAATAGGGAACAAGATGGTAGAAATAAAGTACCGTTGGTCATTGTACCCCTATCAACTTCAAAATGTGGCTGAGAAGTTTCTAGCTCTAGAGCTCTGGCTACCCCTTTTTGGGATTTATGGCCGTGAGTATATGTCTATTATTTTAAATATATATAATAAAATTAATAGATTACTAGTATTATATAATTTAAACAACTTTGAATGCAAGAAAAAACTTCAATCGTGGCTATTAAATCTTACATACACGGAATCAGAGGAATTGCCTAATGTAATAAGTTAATATAAGATGTTTTTATTTTTTTATCATAATAATACAATTAGTTAGATACAATCGAGTCTGATAATAATTTATAATTTATACACTACTTACCAATACCATTATATGAAAACTGATAGTTTAAGCCTTTTTTGTTTATTGTTGCCTGAAATACAGGTAAATTACCTAGCTCAGGAACAGGAAAATGTTATATTTTGTACTTTAAATAACTTACTAGGTTAAGACGAATATTATGTACTTTTGAAAACAGAATAAATTTTTATTATTATTTATTTTTAAGTTTTTTTTTTTAGTTATTTTACTCTTCAGCGTCTCAACTGGGAATGCTAAATATGGGTATGATGTACGGGTATCCTGGCATACTGATACCAGCGCTGATGGAAGAGAAAAATCATATGAAAATTGATCAACATATGGCTTCCTGGATTGGTAATGACGGTTTTTCTTTACATAATCTCTATAGTTGTATAAATATATTGCTGTGTAGTGTCGGCTTAGAATAGCACTACCCCATTTCTTCCAGTGGGTGTACGTAAGAGGTGACTAGCGGTATTTTGGCTTTTAAGGGATTTCTGGGCGGTGAGACAGGAGACCCATCACCAACAAACTTTATTTATTAAAGCGACAGACGACGCCCACCTTAAACCACTGGACCTAGAAACCTGAATTTTAGTATATAGATAGTTTTAGTGCTGAAAATGAAAGCTTAGAAAAGAATTCCCCGCAATTTCCATGGGAACGGAAATTACGGTAAATTTATTTTTGTATGAAACTTCCACAATTTCTATTGTATCAGGTTGATATTTGGTATAAAGAATTTAGAAATACATTACAGTAGGATTACTAGGAACTCTTATGGGACGGGAGTTACGCGAAATCGAAGAAAACAATTCAATAAGATTTCTCAGAAATTCTTACGTGAACAGAAATTACAGGAGATAGAAGTTTTACTAAGATGTGTGGAAATTTTTACTAGAGAAATGTTGTGTATAACAGTACTGAAATATTTCTTCCCGCGGGTGTCGCAAGAGGGTACTAAGAGTTTTGGTGCAATTGAGTGATGTGGTTGGAGACCCATCACCATACATACATACATACATATACTCACGGCTATAAATCCCTAAAAGGGGTAGCCCGAGCTGAGAAATTAGAAATTTCTCAGCCACTTTTGGAAGTTGAGTGGGGAAAAGATGGTAGAATAAAGGTTGTTGGTGATGGGTCTCCAACCGCATCGCCCAAAAATCCCTTAAAAAGCCCCAATACCGTTAGTCGCCTCTTACGTACACCCACCGGAAGAAATGGGGTAGTGCTATTCTAAGCCGACACTACACAGCAAAATGTGTTCAAGGAATGTTTATTTTTTATTTTTCAGCAAGCCTTCCAGGCTTATCCGGACTGGTTACAGTTCTGTTAGCAGGGCCGCTAATGGATAACTTCGGACGAAGAATCACACACATGGCACTGTTAACACCAGTTTTGATCGGTTGGGTCCTAATGTCTTTGTGTAATTCTGTAACAATGTTAGTTATATCACGAGCCTTACAAGGATTATGTAATGGTCTAATTTTCTTTTTTGCCATATGCATGAGTGAATTTACGTGTCCTACCCTAAGAGGGATAACTTTGAATCTGAAACTGTTTACTGTATCTTGGGGAATACTTATCATTCATGCTTGTGGTTACTTTTTACATTGGAAATATCTAGCTTTAGTTGCAGGTGTTCCTGTGCTATTATCCTTAATTATAGCTTGGTTTTGGCCACACACCCCAGATTATTTAGTATCGAAACATAGATATGAGGAAGCTAAATTAATATTCTTTTCACTAAGAGGAAAAGATCAAGATTCGGAAGAAGAAATAAATAATATGATAAGAACTGAAATGAATCGCATTGAAGGTGCTAAGACATCTGTATCTAAAGATAAATTCCGGAAACTGAAGTCTCCAGTACTTTGGAGACCAATTTTATTGATGGTTTGTATTATGGCGGTACCAGAGCTTGGTGGAAGGCATATATTTCCTTCTTATTGTCTTCAATTAATAGGAAACATTATCGGTGATAAATCAAAAGCACTTCAATACGCATTGATTTTAGATTCAATATCTATTGTATCCGCTACGTTTTCTCTATTCCTTATTAAGAGATTTTCAAGACGGAAACTATACTTAAGATCAGGTTATGCCGCAGTTGCTTTCATGTTCTTATTCTGTTTACTTATGTATGTAAGAAAAAGTTATTTTGATTCTAAAGTACTTATGATTCTATCGAGTATTTGTATTGGTATATATTACATGATTGTTCATTCCTCAACATTTGTTTTAAGTTACATTTTGACTGGAGAATTATCTCCTTTAGAATATAGATCTATTGGGACTGTTATTGATGGAATCACATCCAGTTTAATTTTAACTACTACTTATAAATTATTTCCGCTATTACAGAACAATTTTGATGTTCACGGTATGTTTTTCGTGTTCACAGCCGTTATGTTGTTTTGTTTTGTATATATCCACTACGATTTGCCAGAGACGAAAGATAGAACGCTTCACGATATAAGTGAGTATTTTAGAGGTAATACTAGCAAGAGTTGTGATAAGGTATTTGAAGCAGGCGAAGAAATGACGCCATTGAATGTATTAACAATAAATAAAGATTAAATGTAAAATTAGTTTTGTGTTTTATTGCAACAATATATATGATTACAAAAATATATATTGCTGCGTAGTGTCGGCTTAGAATAACACTACCCCATTTCTACCCGTGGGTGATCGTAAGAGGCAACTAGGGGTATAGGGGCTTATTAAGTGATTTTTTGGGCGATGTGGTTGGAGACCCGTCACCAAAAACATTTATTATTACCATCTTTCCCCAATCAACTTCCAAAAGTGGCTGAGGAATTTTTCATTCCAAAGCTCTGGCTACCCCGTTAAGGGATTTATAGCCGTGAGTATATGTATGTATGTAATATATATGAATACAATTTTATTGTGATCGGTAAGTTTCTAACAAGTCAACAGTCAAAGATCAAGAATATGGTATTTAATATTTTACATGTTTATGAAGCTCATCTTTACTCAAACGTTGACGTTGTATGTCCTCGAAAGTATGGCAGAGGCACTAATAATACTTTTGAACATCAAGCGACGTTGGTCACCTTGGTATACCACCACTCTGACTCGGTATTTCAATTCAAGTTTCCTGCATGATAAGGCATGGTGTGCCCACTGAGCTATCAAAACTATTCGTTATCAATTGGAAAATAACATACATACATACATATACTCACGGCTAGAAATCCCTAGAAGGGGTAGCCAGAGCTAACGAATTAGAAATTCCTCAGCCTCTTTTGGAAGTTGCTTGGGGTAAAGATGGTATATAATAAAGGTTGTTGGTGATGGGTCTCCAACCGCATCGAAATATTATATAATATTGGGAAATAAGTGGTAGTGAAAAGGAACTATTAAAAACAATTTGTAATTAAAGCCTTTTTATTCCATAATAAAAGTGTCAAGTTATTATAAATAGTTATTATTATCATTAATCTGCATTGGTTTACATTGTATTGATTAAGAACCTTACTATACAAAATATTTACAAGAATAAAAATGCTACATCAAGACTTACATTAAATATATCTTTGGATTGACTATGGCACAAATTGTAAAACCTCGTTGACATTAACAAACTACGCTTTATCTAAGTAACTTTGATGTAAAGTAGGAAGCTTCAAAGCACTTTGATTAGGCAATTTGTTATTGACAACGTGGTTTTATAAAAATCATAAAATTAGGTGTTATTCAGAATATGAAATATTATTACAATAAGATTATTATTTTGTTTTGACACTCGTCACATCACAGTCGTGAAGATATCAGTCGTTTATTTCCTCCTGTGAGCCTGTAACAAAAAAGGGACATTATAGATAGGCTATAAAAAACAATATAGGTTCCTGTTGGTAAAGACAATTTAAATCGCAATACACACTGAGCCTGCCGCCTATGCCCGGCGACACAACCCGGCGGCCTGAGTTGAAAGACTTATACGAAAGAGTTTAACGCCCGATTTCTGAATTGAGTATTCAAGCTGAGAACGACTTAAGTATCGTTGTGTCTCTTTCAGTTGTTAAGATTTCAATGCGACAGAACGATACTTAAGTTATTCTCAGCTGGAATACTCAATTCAGAAATCGGTCGTAGGACGACAAAAAGTTCCCGGTGGGCTCAGTCTGTATTGCGCTTTAAGAGACAGACAATTTGGACTAGTAGATACAGTGATTTTTCTTACAAACATACATATTTACATGTATACTTATATTTACGGCTATAAATAAAAAAGGGGTAGCTAGAGCTTAAGAATCAGAAATATCTCAACCATTTTTGAAAGGTGAAAGAAGCCCAGAATATTGTTGCTTATATCAGGAAATCAGGTAATTATACTTGCAACTTGCAATGCACTAACTGGAATTAATCACACAAAGTAATATTTCGAGTCTATCTTACCTACTACTTATGCCTTACGCTCAAATGTTAATGAAACAAAAAAATCATATTAACCACAAAAACTATTCCTCAACAAGAATCGAACCCACTCCCAATCTCAAAATAAAAAAGTACTCACAAGTTCTTTCTTCTCAACAATGCACGCCGACTTTCCTCTGAAGGGGTTGGCATAGACACAGGAGCAACGCATGGTTCTGGTCTCGTGGTTCAGTCGTTCCAAGATGGCGGCTGAAGCGGTTTGGATGAACTGCTTCTGTTGTGGTGCAGCCAGAGCATTGAAGTTGGTTGATGAGAACACAATACCTCCGGTCTGTAAAAAAATATGTTGTTAGATATGTACACGATATACATTTTTATTATTCCGAGTTTTCCTAGTTAAATTAGGATTCAGAGATCTAAATAGTAATGAGGTTTAAAATTTAAAATGATTTTATTGAGGGCAAGGGCGTATGTACGGGATCCTACATATTTAATACCTTATTCTTAATTGCCGTGTAGTGTCGGTTTAGAATATTTACTATCTTTTCCCCCCTCAAATTTCCAAAACTGGCTGAGGAATTTCTAATTCTTTAGCTCTGGCTACCCCCCCCTTCCTGGGATTTATAGTCTCGAGTATATGTATGTATGTATGTATTCTTAATATTTATTATAGCTGTGGGTCCCCAGACTCATTGTCCAACAAACACTCCCTACAACCTATTAGTCAGCTGTTACAAGTTACATTGAAAATAATGTGTTATCTTACAGTAACCTAAGCGGACACCACATATTTACTTACAGTACATAATCTAAAATCAATACTCTTGTATCTCTCTATCTCTTCTTCTATCTTAGTTTTATGCATACATACATACATACATATAATCACGGCTATAAATCCCTAGATGGGGTAGTCAGAGCTAAGGAATCAGAAATTCCTCAGCCACTTTTGGAAAGTTAAGTGGGGAAAATATTGTAAAATAAAGGTTGTTGGTGATGGGTCTCCAACCGCATCGCCCAAAATTTTATGATGATCATATAACTTACATGTAAAGTGAAGTCAATGTTGGAATCATCTTGGAAGTCGACGACTGCTGCAGCATCCTTGGTCTTCTTCTTGTCACCGACGAAGAAGATTCCTTCGTTGTCGAAACCTAGAAATTAAATTAAAGATTAATTAGTAAATTTCGCATTAAGCTAGGGTAAGTGAGAAGAATAAAAGATTATGTATGAGAATAATAATGAATGTAAGGGAAGCAAGAGAGGTTTGTCAAGATCGTACTAAGTGGCGATCGATAGTCTCTGCCTACCAGAATGGGAACTAATGGCGTGAGTGAACGTGCTTATGTGAATTTCGCATATAAAATGGATAAGAAGAACAAATAGAGACTTTATTAAAAAAAAACATACGAAGGAAGAATGAAAGGGCATGTATGAAACGATTGCAAAGTTTGTCGGGATTGTACAAAGAAGCGATCAGTAGTCTTTTTCTACCCAATAACATACATACATATACTCACGGCTATAAAACCCTAGAAGGGGTAGCCAGAGCTAACGAATTAGAAATTCCTCAGCCATTTTTGGAAGTTGCGTGGGGAAAAGATGGTAAAATAAAGGTTGTTGGGGATGGGTTTCCAACCGCATCGCCCAAAAATCCCTTAAAAAGCCCCAATACCGTTAGTCGCCTCTTACGTACACCAACCGGAAGAAAAGGGGTAGTGCTATTCTAAGCCGACACTACACAGCAATAACAACTAAACCCAATAACAACTAAATAATAGTAGGAGCGTTAGAACAAAGTAACAGATCGACAAATGAAATCATTGATTACAGGCGTATTGACGTTATTTCTTTGTTGAGACTGAGAAGCAGTAAATTATTGTGAAAATTCATGCAAGATTCATGAAATTCTTTGTCTTAGTAACGATAGTCCTTCAAAAATATTCAGTTTCTATCTAGACTAAATATCTTACCTATCTCTACCTATATAGGTTTCAATCTCAAAAAGTTTTTGCAAGAGATATATAATTAGAAAATCCCTAGCCACTTCAAGGATTTAACATAACATAACATATACTCACAGCTATAAATCCCTAGAAGGGGTAGCCAGAGCTAAGGAATTAGAAATTCCTCAGCCACTTTTTGAAATGTGAGTGGGGAAAAGATGGTAAAAGTAAAGGTTGTTGGTGATGGGTCTCCAACCGCATCGCCCAAAAATCCCTTAAAAAGCCCTAATACCGTTAGTCGCCTCTTACGTACAACAACCGGAAGAAAAGGGGTAGTGCTATTCTAAGCCGACACTACACAGCAAGTATATATCAGATATATACGTACCAACAATTTCGCCAGGGTTCTTTCCTCCCCCAACTTTGAGGTCAGGGGTAGGCACGACGACAGCCATGAATGCAGCGTTTTGTTCGAGCACGGGAACGGTTAAAGCGGTACGAGCCAGGTTCAACTGTGAAAAATATAATATATTTTTGATGATATTTTATATATATCATTATGTACACTAATATTATTTATAGTAAAACTTTGTTTGTTTGTTTGATCGTAATAAATCAATGTTTGACAATATAAAGTCTGTCCGGTCGGCTATTATTAAAACTAAAGCCTTTCTAAACGATTTCTTCAATGCTGAGGTTGAGGTCATGTTTGTTCTTACTTAACTTTAAATACGAAAATCTTATATACTCATTTTCATCACCACAAAAAGGCACGAAAGTCTTAACCGATCTTGAGAAGTTTTTCAGGATCGTAAAAAGTACTGATCGATGATCTCTGCCTACCCCAATAGCACTAAAGGGTTTGATTTTTCCAAGAAAGTTCATTGTTGCCATCATGTAACCATTTTATGCTTGCACGAGAAGAGATGAAACTATATAACAATATTCAATTAAAAAAAAACTTACCAAGGGTAATATTTTTCCTGGTTGTGAAGCAGCCATGATGTATTGTTTGACAGCGCCTGGTCTCATGGGCAGGTCGGACAGAGATCGGTAAGCGAAGTTTATGTTTGTTAAACCTGTAAACAATATTTCTTTATATAAAAAGATTTTTTTTTCTTAAATTTGGATATATCTCATTCTTTTTGAATCTATACATTCCGTGTTTTGTAGTGCACTTTTAACCATTAGTTCTAGCTACAACTGCATGGCTAGTACAAGCGACATTTTTATTAGTTATCGCGTGGTACAAAACAGCCATCTCTTACGCTCTTACTTAGTATTCTATACTGTCATCTCATTCTAGTGCCGTGTAGTGTCGGCTTAGAATAACACTACCCCATTTCTACCCGTGGGTGATCGTAAGAGGCGACTAAGGGCATAGGGGCTTTTTAAGTGATTTTTGGGCGATGTGGTTGGAGACCCGTCACCAAAAACATTTATTATTATCATCTTTTCCCCAATCAACTTCCAAAAGTGGCTGAGGAATTTATCATTCCAAAGCTCTGGCTACCCCGTTATGGGATTTATAGCCGTGAGTATATGTATGTATGTATGTCATCTCATTCTAACCGATATCGATAGATGATGATCTCATGATGTCGTTTAATCGTCGTTAGTCTTTAATATCTACGTTGTCAATAAAACTTAGTCATTTGCTAACCTAATGAACTCGGCACAAATGGCTTGTAGGATATAAAAGATTCATTACAAAATGTCTTACCAAATTTGCTTCTGAACTCATCGAGTCCCTTAGCAATCTGTTGGGTGTACTCGTCGATCTTCTCAGAGTTGGTTTTGATGGTGTGAATGTGCTCGTAACGGGTCTCATCGTCGAATTGGATCTTGGCGCCTTTCAGTTTGTCTGGAAAATAATTGTGAATGATTAGAGATATGTAAGCGTGAAAGTAGTGTATATGTATGTTGAGATATTAAGCTTAGATTTTGACCACTCGACGTCACAATTTTCCATTGCGTAGCCAGAAGGTATGCCCGTGGCTGCCCATGTCTGGTTATTAGAAAAGGATTTTTCATATCTTATTTAATGATTCATATTTTTTATATACGTACATATTGTACACAGATCAAGTTAGCCCCAAACTGAGTGAGACTTGTATTATGGGATATTAACCCTACGATATATTTTCTAAGATTTTCACGATTGCACATTATAATTGAAACAACTATTGATTTTCGGATATTTTAATCGCGTGTTATTACATTATTTTTAAAGCCCGACGTTTCGAAAACTTTTCAGTTATCATGGTCACGGGAAGACTGAGGTGTTATTTGTCATTATACAGTACTACAAAATTATTAATACTAACTACCTTCACAAAATTTTAAGTTACATTTGCGTTCCCGTGACCATGATAACTGAAAAGTTTTCGAAACGTCGGGCTTTAAAAATAATGTAATGACACGGCATTAAAATATCCGAAAATCAATAGTTGTTTCAATTACGATATATTTACTATTATATAATACGAATTTAAATAACAAGACAAAGAAACTATCATTTATGCTCATCACACAAATTTTGCTCTCAGCGGGAATCGAACCCGCAACCTCCGGACCGAGAAGCTCGACTAGCTCCGCTCCTAACCTAACCACTCTACAGACGTCATCATTTTATGTCACGTCAGCTTACAAAAGCACTACCATGTTTCTTCCCGTAGTTGTACTTGAGGGTCAAATTTGGGTATTAGGATTTCCCGACTTAATTTCCAAAAATGGCTGAGGAATTTCTGATTCCTTAGCTCTGGCTACCCCTTCCAGGGATTTACAGCTGTGAGTATATGTATGTCTAATGTAAATAATAAATATAAACTTACTGTCAGCATCGTACAAGAAGGGGTATGGCATTCTTGATGTGATACCGATGAGGTGTACTTTGATGTCGTCAATCTTCTTTGCCTTCAGACCGTCGACGATTTGGGACACCAGGGGGACGATGATCTCCTTGTATGTCTTCTGGTTGTCCTAGACGTACGAAATGAAATATTAAGATACGGAATAATTGAACGAAAAAATATATTTTAAGGCTCATATCAAAAGATTTAACAGAGAAGAATTTACAATTCATAAAACCTGTATTGACAGCAGCAGTAGCAAAAGAACAGCTATTTTACTGATTCAGGATAGCCAAAACAAAGAATATATCTTTAATTTTAGGTATCATTAAAGGAACAACCGTGATAGCCTAGTGGGTAGAACACTCGGTTAACGTGCAAACGACTAGTGTTCAAATCGTTCAAATAGTGGTTAATTTATCATGGTTGTTAACGGTGAGGGAAAACATCGTGAGGAAACCCACATGGCTGAGTTGTACTTAGTCATGTGACAGTGTATTCGTACAAAACGGCGATAGGCTTGCCCCCTATCACGTGAGTACACTGTCCATGCAAAACGTGGGTACTCTGAACACCAGGTGATAAAGTCACGTGATGTTCAGAAGTATTAGTACCTCTGCCAATCCCTTCGGGGATATTCGGCGTGAACGTTTATGCTTATGCTTATGCTTTATGCATTAAAGGAAAAATATTGACTAAGTGTTATTCTTAGCCAGAAGTCACTATTAAAAAAAACCAACCTTGGTCTTCTCAACAGCAACGACCACATCAGCTTGCTTGCCAGGGACCTTCAGTTCATAGGTATCACCAATCTCCTTGACCTCTCCAGCGTCGGTACATTTGACGCAAGCGGTAGGCAGGGCTGCGGGTAGTAATCCAGTGAGGGCTAATGCGGCGTACCCACGTCCAAGGTCGCATGCTACTTCCAGACCTTCAGATGCTGTGTGCTGGCAGGCTTGTCTGTAGAAGAAAATGAAAATATTAATTTGCTCAATACTGACACAATGTTAGTTTGAAAATATATATTTTAGTAAAAACTCGAAGTGGGTTCTGATTTTGGAAATTTAAAACAACACTCAATATAATCAGACACTAGGGATTTGTTTGATTTTAAAATATAGTATTTTACTAGGATATTTAATGAGGAAAATTATTTTTAGAGAACACTTTTTTTTCATCAATCTTATTTGCTGGGATTTATGATTTCTTCAAAATAAACCGACGAAAAAGTTGCCAAGTATTGTAGGTATAGTTAAGAGTACAGTCTATAAAAATACCTGACTTAATTTTAAAATACTAACCTGAACGGCGAAACATCTAAGAAGTAAGCCAGAGGCCGTAAAGGCGATGCGTTTCCGAACACTTTCTCGCAGTTGTCCGAGAGCGGCGCGTGATGTTGCTCGTGCGAATGTTCGGGCGGGCTCGCGAGCGGGCACGACGCTGATAGGCGGTAGGCGTTCGCGAATTCGGCTACGTCGGAGACGATCTGGGGGATGGAGGAAATTTAGGTATTTAAAGTACAGGGGATCTTAAGTTTATTAATTTAAAAATGGTGGATTTTTTAGATATATTTACAAATTTTCTTTAGGTTCTATCATTATAATTATTAATTAATTTAAGATTAATTTGCACAACTTAAATTAAAAGATACATTATAATTTTGATTTTATTGAGAATGTTGGAGATGTTCAACCCATTCTTGGGTTAGGTTATAAAGACAAAAAGGAGGTAGGATAGTAGGACGAAAGATCGTAGTAACCTTGTGTACTAAAAAGATCAAGATATATTCGAATTTATTGTAAATATTTACCTTGCCGTTGGGTAGTCTGAAGTCATCGTAACCCTCGTTGTTGCCATCTCCAAGAAGACCGCGCAGTTTGCCAAGGTAGAAACCGGATACTTCAATGTAGCAGACCTGAAAAATAAAACGGAAAATTATTAATATATACTTATACATACATACATACATACATATACTCACGCCATTAGTTCCCATTGGGGTAGGCAGAGACTATTGATCGCCACTTCGTACTATCCTGACAATCCTCTCTAGCTTCGTTTACATCCATCAATCTTTTCATACATGCTCTTTTATTCTTCATACTGCGGACACCTGCCTTTTTGAGCATATTTTCTATTTGATCCAAATGTGTCCTCCGAGTTCGTCCTCTACTAACATGATTAGTATATACTTATATTTTCATTTAAATAATGGTTTGATAGTTTGGGAAAATAGAGAGTATGGATAAAAATAAATTGGTAAAAGGCACATATAGAGTCAATGTGGAAGGTAGTGTAATTAAAAGAGGAACACCGAGGAAACATTTAGATCAAATAGAGAATAAACACATTCGGAAGGCAGGTTCCCGAAGTATAAGGAATAAAGAGCTTATTCCATTTGTCTGAATGAAGACATCTGAAAGCCACAGAATCTGAATTCAGACTAGCGGAATAACGTTCAGAACGCTAGGCTTCTGAAAAGTAGACAAATTTGTGTAGTGGAATAACAAGCGTCTGCGGCAGTAACTTCGAAGGACGTCTGAATTGAGAAACGACAAAGTGTGATGGAATAAGCTCTTAAAACAGCATGCATGAAAAGATTAATTTATTGTATATAAAGGGGCCATTACCCATGCAAAACGTGGGTACTCTGAACACCAGGTGACAAAGTCACGTGATGTTCAGAAGTATTAGTACCTCTGCCAACCCCTTCGGGGATATTCGGCGTGAACGTTTATGTATGTTATGTTATGTATATATAGCTCGAGAGCCAGGGTGATGCAAAGTGGCCATATATCTTTAGTTCCTAAACATGTTTGTTTTTGTGGAATAAAAATATTAGAAATTTCGTTATATTATACATCAAGATACACTAATGGGTATACGAAGTCAACATTAAGTGCAAAAAAGTTAGATAAATTGTTGCTGGTTTAATAATAAAACAGGTCCTTGAGGTAAAAATGCGTGTATTCACCAAACATTACATGAATCCGGAATGGCATTTTTGAGTTGCTGGGTTCGCATTACAAAAAAATGTTGCCAATATTAAAATTAAATGTTGGTTGTATGGTCGCTGGTGCAAGGAAATGCATCTTGTTACTTGAAATCTGTACATACTACAAGTATTCCGAACTTACCTCCAATCCAGGTGAACAAAGAGCCATAGCGCCGTACAAGGTGCCGAGTCCCAGGCGGCCGTCGGGAGCGCGGAAAGCAAAGCTGTCTTTCTCTTCGACAGGGAATCCGTGGACTGCACCGTTTACTGCAACCTGGGGTAGGAAATTAACAGTTTTTGTTCATAAATCAGAAATATTAACACTGTTGTATTGAACTGCAAATTGAATATAAAACATTCCGAGGCACGAAAGTGTAAACATTATTTTGTTTTTTTTTGATAATTTGATTCTTGCTGTTTCTTAAAATACATACATACATATACTCAGGGCATTATCCCTAGAGGGAGTACCCAGAGCTAAGGAATTAAAAATTCCTCAGCCACTTTTGGCAAGTTGAGTGGGGAAAAGATGGTAAAAGAAAAGGTTGTGATGGGTCTCCAACCGCATCGCCCAAAAATCCCTTAAAGTCATGTTGTTTTTTAAATATTTTGGTGACATTATATTAAAATTGATATTTAACAAGCAAGATAAAAAAATATAGTAGACTCAACTCAATTTTCTTTAAACTTATTTCAGATATATTCATCAGACACAAAAAATACCGTAGCAGCAATTAAGATCAAACAATTAAATCAATTTAAACAACATTCCAATTTACCTGTCCATTCTCCCTCAACTCAACAGTAGTCCCGCTCTTATCTTCCAGCAACAAAGCCTTAGGCGCTCCGTTCTGTAGTTGCATGACGATGGTGAAGTTCCGGTCGACGTGGTCGTGCGCGAGCACGTAGCGGCAGGTGCCGGGGAACGTCATGTGGCGGCCGTCGAATGTGAAGATGTGCTGGCCGCGGACTATTACTGCTCGGACTGGGGGGAAATTTGTTTATTACGGATAAATAAAAAAGTTTTTTTTAAAAAATATGATATTATGGACTGTTTTTATACAAATTGAGACATTAAGGATAATATAAATTGTGCTGCTGCTGTGTGGTGTCGGCTTAGAATAACACTACCCCATTTCTGCCGGTGGGTGTACGTAAGAGGCGACTAAGGGTATAGGGTCTTTTTAAGTGATTTTTGGGCGATGTGGTTGGAGACCCGTCACCAAAAACATTTATTATTACCATCTTTTCCCCAACCAACTTCCAAAAGTGGCCGAAGAATTTCTCATTCCAAAGCTCTGGCTACCCCGTTAAGGGATTTATAGCCGTGAGTATATGTATGTATAATTTTAAAATAGCACAATGTTTGATTATTCATGATTTGTATTTGATTTTTTAATATATCAAATTTTCTTGGGAAGTTGGCATGTAACTAAAAGCAGTTAGTTTAAAAAATATCATTTCACCTTTTTATGCAAGTCTGGTTAATTTTAGTTATATCGTCATAGAGCAACACAATGACAAAATTATCACCTTAACTTTGAATACAGAACCAATAGTGCTAGATTAATCAGCTAAGTAATATTATTACACGTCTTATATACTTACGTTTAGCAGGCACCTCATCCAAGGGGTTGAGACTGCGAAGTCTGTAAGTCCTGAACAGGGTCATGACGTCAGGGATATCTCCGTGGATGAGTTGGTTGATGATGCTGAAGCTGGGCACGCTGCCGAACGACGGCAATGACTGTTGGGGACCACCCACCCATGGGAGCTGTGGAAGAATAATGTGTTAGTTACTTGTAGATAAGTCAGTAAGGCTGTGCATGAATTGAAAATTTTGCATAATTTATTATTACTACACTGTAGTCTTACAAATAAATAAATTTATATTAGTCAAAGACTCTCGAAAGTGATTAGATTCATCTATATAATTATTTTTCGCAAAACAAATAGTTTTTTTTATTCTGGTTTGGTTGGTATTAAGTAAGTTATGTACTTGGATTTTCAACTAAATAATCAAACTGATTTTACCGGATCGCTCCATAAGATACACAAAAGGCATAATGATTCGTTTGTAGTCTAAAAGCATTTCAATTTCATACATAAAAGTTATACATACATACATACTATACTCACGGCTATAAATCCCTAGAAGAGGTAGCCAGAGCTAAGGAATTAGAAATTCCTCATTCACTTTTGGAAGTTGAGTGGGGAAAAGATGGTAGAATAAAGGTTGTTGGTGATGGGTCTTCAACCGCATCGCCCAAAAATCCCTTAAAAAGCCCCAATACCTTTAGTCGCCTCTTACGGCACCCTCGGGTAGAAAGGGGTAGTGCTATTCTAAGCCAACACTACACAGCATAAAAGTAAAACACTTACAATATTAATAGCAGCAACATTGCCAAGTCCAAGTTGGTTGAGTTGTTGTCTGACGAACTGAATGACGGAGCTGAGAGCGACGGCCAGTTTCTCATACATGGCGCGGAGCTCCTTGCTGTCGTCGACCTTCTCTTGACGGAGTTTCTGAGGAAGGAAACAAAAAATTTAATTATTTTATAAATTTGATTCAAAACAGAAGGCCGCCGATTAAAAAAATAAGTTACATACATACATACATATACTCACGGCTATAATTCCTCAGAAGGGGTAGCCAGAGCCAAGGAATTATAAATTCCTCAGCCACTTTTGGAAGTTGAGTGGAGAAAAGGCGGTAAAATAAAGGTTTTTGGTGATGGGTCTCCAACCGCATCGCCCAAAAATCTAATAAAAAGTCCCAATACCCTTAGTCGCCTCTTACAACACCCGTGGGTAGAAAGGGGTAGCGACATTCTAAGCCGGCACTACACGGCGAAAAGTAAAAAAAAGTTGTAAATAATTAAAAGTCAACAACATATTCAAATAAATATTCTTATAAAGGTGGGGGTCCGAAGTGAGAAGAACAAAAGAGCATGTATGAGAAGAATAACGAATGTAAGGAAAGCAAGAGAGGTTTGTCAAGATCGTACTAAGTGGCGATCGATAGTCTCTGCCTTCCACAGTGGTAATAATGAGAATAATGGACGTGAGTATAAGTAAGTAAGTAGTAAGTATATTCAAATACAGTTAATTAGATTCCGAAAATAATAAATCATTACAGATCATTGCAAATTTTACCATATCCAAAGTTAGAATTGTATAACTAGTTATGAACTGTGTGCTATATTATAATGCTATATTAATTCAAGAAAAGAAGCATCTCACTTACTTGTTGTAGGCGCCCTATTCAGTTACTAAAATGCTATAACTAAAACTCATTATGTAAATCTTCTTACCTTGACAACGTAGCTGGAGACAGCATCAGCAAAGACCTTAGATTCCTCAGTGGGCAGAACTTGGCGGATAGTTTGGTGAGCCTCCTGCAGGATTCCGACCACTTGATCAGGAACAGCCAATTCTTGGAACTGAAAGCGATTTTTAAGTTATTAACAAGGCAGAGCTAGATTTGTAACAGACATACTTAGTACATTACATTCATATATATATTCACGGCCATAAATCCCAAAAAAGGGTAGCCAAAGCTTCAGAGCTAGAAACTCCTCAGCCACATTTGGAAGTTGATAGGGGACAAGATGGTAGAAATAAAGTATCGTTGGTGATGGGTCTCCAACCTCATAGCCCAAAAACTACTTAAAAAAAGCCCCATAACCTAATCTATACCTATATCTATATCTATAATACCTAGGTAATCGCCTCTTACACCCGTGAGTAGAAAGGAGTAGTGACTTTCTAAGCCGGCACCACACAGTAGAAACCTAGCATGTACAATTTTAAAATAGTCTTTTATGCTTCTGAATTTCTTTTTAATTTCTCAATGTGTATTATGTACCTTCTCCTTGATCATAGCAATGATTGGCATTTCCTTGATCTGTTGAGTGAGTTCTTCAAACACGCGAGCCAGTACTCCGCGGAACTCCTTCAACTGGGCGACGATCAGACGGGTCAGATCTGGAAAAAAATACATTATTATATTTGGGAATTTTATTCAGATTTTTTCACATTTTATCAAATGAAAAAAATATGATTTGTTATGATTCTATATTGTGAATGACAAGTGGATTTTAGACTATATTTCTTGCCATATATGAATAGAAACGTATTCTGTATCAGCATGGACTGTACACCGGCGGACAAATATTCACGGTAGGTATTATATTCATAAAAATACATTATATACATATATTTTAGTATCTTTATTATAGTAAATAGAATCAATTAACGTGATTTTTGGACGATGCGATTGGAGACCCATCACCAATAACCTTTATTTTAATATCTTTTCCCCACGCAACTTTCAATAGTGGCTGAGGAATTTCATTGAATTTAAATGTAACGATTCAATACTAAAATTATCTATCTGCGATAATAATTTAAAATTTTGTTAGTTATTCACAGTAGAAAATAAGATTGAATAATCATGCACTAAAATAATTTATTTTATTATTTTCTTACTTTGGTAACTTTGATAGTCTATTACCATCTTTTTCCATTCAACTTCCAAAAGTGGCCCCAAAATTCCCTAGCTCTGGCTACCCGTGCAAGGGATTTATAGCCATGAGTATATTTATGTTTATAATAAATACGTGATAAAAATAATACGTGATTAAATAATACGTGATAGCTCAATGGGAAAAACACCGGTTAACGTGCAAGCGACTAGTGTTCAAATCCCGGGTCGGGCCTACACCAATTTGTCTTTTCTAAGGACATAGTGTGGTTAATTTATCATGGTTGTTAACGGTGAGGAAAAACATCGTGAGGAAACCCACATTACTGAGTTGTACTTAGTCATGTGACAGTGTATTCGTACAAAACGGCGATAGGCCTGCCCCCTATCACGTGAGTACACTGTCTATGCAAAACGTGGGTACTCTGAACACCAGGTGACAAAGTCACGTGATGTTCAGAAGTATTAGTACCTCTGCCAACCCCTTCGGGGATATTATATGTAATAAATAAAGATAAATCAGCGCATACCTTTGAAAATCTCAGCAAGAGTATTAGTAAGCTCCTTCAACTCCGGTTTATGTTTCTCGACGAAATCAGCGATAAGGGCTGCGTAGTGAGATGCCAGGTCTACGAGACCTTCGAACAACTCCTTGATCACTTGGGACAGGTTGGTGTAGATCTGCTTCACTTGGCCTTCGATCTGGGAGGGATGTCATTAGGATTATTGTTAGAGTGAAAAGTGTTACATGTCATGTTTTAAAACTATTGTAATTTTGATTAGATATTTTATTGATCAATTATCACATACATACATATACTCACGGCTGTAACTCCCTAGAAGGGATAGCCAGAGCCAAGGAATTATAAATTCCTCAGCCACTTTTGGAAGTTGCGTAGGGAAAAGATGGTGAAATAAAGGTTTTTGGTGATGGGTCTCCAACCGCATCGCCCAAAAATCCCTTAAAAGCCCCAATACCGTTAGTCGCCTCTTACGATCACACACGGGTAGAAAGGGGGTATTGTTATCAATCAATTATTATAAGAAGATTAAAACATAAAACTACCATGTATGTTTTGATTTTGAAGTAGAATAAACAACAAATTTTCGATCTCTATTGGAGCATGGATAAAGTTTGTTCATTACAAGCTGCATTAATTTGTAGTAAATCATTGTTTTCGTATGGAATGAATTTTTTTTCGATAAGTTATGAAGTTATGTATTTATGAACATGTTTATCCACTTAAGTACTTGCTCTTGACCACTTAGGGACCTCCACGTCACCTTTTAGGTGACTAAATTAGGCTGGTGACAACTCTTTCTCAAAAAATAATTATGAATACATTTATAGAAAAATTACTTTACAATATTTTCCGTACATAAATTCCAAAAGTGATTGAAGAGTTTTCTGATTCTTCTCTTATAGTCGTGAGTATATGTAAGAGTAAATGTATGTAAAAAATACCTGTTTCTCGTAAATCTCCAAAATTTTCTTGGATACTTCAGATATGGTTGCTTGTATCTTTTCGACGAGTGGTTTCAGGGTTTCCGCGATTTCAGTTACAAATCCTGCCAGGTACCGTACAATGTGATCTCTGCAAAATTTATTGACATAAAATCAGTACATTAATTTAAAAAAGATATTGCGTTTAATTACTAAATCAGAAAGTTTCAAAACCACTTATGTTTGTTGGTCTCAAAATTTTTAACTTGCTCCCCCATTTCGCCCCTTTTTTGACCCCCATTCCCCTTAGTCCGTGACCCAGTGGATGGGTGACTAGCTTCTCCGTCCGGAGGTTGCAAGTTCGATCCCGCTGAGAGCAACATTTATGTGATGAGCTGTGTATTATGTAATATTAAATATATCGTTGAGTTAGTTTCCCATAGTAAAAGTTCTACTTAGTTTGGGGCTAACTCGATCTGTGCATTACATGTCCATATGTTACAATTATTAGTATTTGAAAAATACGCCTTCGTTTAAGTTAAATTTATTACAAGAGACAGGCACTTACAAAGCTTGCGAGATTTCTTTCAAGACTTGATCGTTAGAAAGTTCCTTGGCGATTTTCTGCAGTTCAGTAAGGTACACCTCATTGATTTCTTTGATGGTCGGCTCGACCTTTTTGAGTGTGGTTTTTAATTCCTCGCTGGCTTTCTCTCCGATTTGCTTGATGCGGCCTTCTAAGTTGTGTAAGTCACCTTTCAGTGCGGTCTGAAATTACATGTTATATAGTATTTTCTAAGATTTTCACGATCGCACATTATAATTAAAACAACTATGGGAAGACTTTCCGTGACCATGATAACTGAAAAGTTTTCGAAACGTCGGGCTTTAAAAATAATGTAATAACATGTGATTGAAATATCCGAAAATCAACAGTCGTTTTAATTATTACATGTTATAATGTTACTAGGTATGAGTTTATTTGATTTATTTGGGTTTTAAGCCAGTAATAGCAATGTAAAACGTTACCCAAACAAATCTAAAGGTACGACCAATCGTCGGTAATAATATAAGAATTGTAAACTTGTGGTTGTCAGGAAAGAAGCAATTGGTAAAAACAGGCAATTGAATTTGTAAAGAAAATCAAATGGAACCAATCACTATAAACCCCATACAAATTATATACATAAATATACACATTACATAGACTCACCGCTATAAATCCTTTGAAGGGGAAGCCAGAGCTTTCGAATAAGAAATTCTTCAGCCACTTTTGAAAATTGAGTGGGGAAAAGATTTTAAAATAAAAGTTTATTGGTAACGGCTGTCCAAACACAGCTCTCAAAATTTACAATACCCTTAGTCGCCTCTTACGAACATCCACGGGAAGTAATGGGGTAGAGGTATTCTAAGCCGACACTACACAGCTGCTACACAGTTCGGAAATACATGGAGACAAGAGTATGGCAACTTACAACGAAAGAGTTGAAGTTATCCTTAGATACTCCATAGTCGGTCTTGACAAGGTTGTCTTGCAAGAACACAGCTCCATGGATAATGTTCTTCTTTTCGTTCTCAAGAATAATGTCAGCGCTGATATCTACGCGCTTCTCTGGGTCAATGTGGCCGATGATTGATAACTTGCGTTTGCCTTCATCTGGAAAATTTAATTTAGGAATTTAATATTGTGATTCTGTTTTTTTTATCCATTAAATTAAATTAATATAAGGAATCATAGGTTTAGACAATATTGTTTGTGCCATAAATCCTCGAAGGTGTGGCAGAGACACTAGATATTATTTGAAAATTATGTGTTTTTTACCCTCAAGTAACGACCCCTTATCATCCTCTCTTAAGAAGGGATTTTAAAAACTATATCTATATCTTAATCGGACTTGGATGAATCTTTCCCTATGTTTTTGTATGTTGCTCACACCACGACTCTAACCTGAGACTTCCTGGTTTTGACCCTAACTCTTTTGTCGTTAAAACACGCCGGCAAACACATTATACGCTAATAAATAAAGATTTAATAAATGATTATTAGTAATAATCCCCACATGAGGTTTTCATGAACAAAAAGATTTAAACATTATACGCTATTTATATTTGTTGATTGCTCCCCACAATTCTAACCTGAGACTTCCAGATTATGACCCTAACGTTTTTGCCGATATAATACACCAGCAGTCACATTATACGCTATTAATATTTAGATAAAATAGTGTCCCAAAATCAAAATGGCATATGTCACTTACCACTGTAACCAGTACTGAATTCAAAGTAGCTGAAGTCCTTAGCAATGGCTGTGACCTTGACGGGTTTGCCGTTCAGGAGGCTGAACTTCAGGTCGGCTTGTTGCGTCTTGTCTTGCAGCTTGGCTTCACCTTCCAAGTTGATGATTTCGACTAGCGGAGTGTCCAGCTAAAGATAACAAGACAAGTTATTAAATTTTCTGTCGAGTTTATATCAAACCATTTTAAATTTACATATTTTTTATGACTTTTTAAAATATTTATACATTCACAACCTAAAAGCATTCTGTGAATAAGATGATTTGGCCAAAGTTGACTATACTGGTGCCGGTGTAACTTCCACTCTTAACTAAGTATAAAGGCTGTCCAATCAAAATACAGGTATGGTAGGAAAGGAATACCAAGATAAGAGAGAGATAGATATAAGATACAATATTTGGTATTTTGGTGTGTGAATAATAAAACTTACATGCAGTTTAATGTGAACTGGGCTGGCTTCTACGGCGAATTTGGCTGTGCGATCCTGCGAAAAAAAGAAATGAAAATACATAGAAAAACAACATTTGATAAATGTTTATCTTAACAGGGCAATAAATAAAAGAAATACTTATTATACTGCTTAAAATATTTAGTAAATCTCGACAGAAAACACCAATACACAAAGAGAGTCAATACGAGAACAAGAAGAACTCTAAAAAATAAAGCCAGTCATAAATAATAACATCAATTTAACTACTGATTAATTAAACTTTGTTTTCTCTATCAGTATGGCATATATTGGTATAATTATTGGTAAAAATAACTTACGGATCCTACAATTGGGCATGAAATAGTGGCAGCAGAGGATATCTTCACGCTGTTTTGTGCGGGTACTTGCAGACTGCCAGTGAATTTCACTAAAGCTTCCTATAAACACATATTTACATAAAAATCTAAATATTTAGCTGATACATACATATACTCACGGCTATGTCGGCTATAAATCCCTTGAAGGGGTAGCCAGAGCTAGGGAATTAGAAATTCCTCAGACACTTTTGGAAGTTGCGTGGGGAAAAGATGGTGAAATAAAGCTTGTTGGTGATGGGTCTCCAACCGCATCGCCTAAAAATCCCCTAAAAGCCTCAATATCGTTAGTCGCCTCTTACGTACACCCACCGGAAGAAGTGGGGTAGTGCTATTCTAAGCCGCCACAATACAGCAAGTAAGTATACATATAGTAAATTGGTAAGAGATAATAGAGCCAAAGTTAGTAGAGGACGACTTAAAAGAACAAATTTAAGACTAAATAGCGAGTGTGCTCAAAAGAAAGGCATCCGAAGTAAGGAGAATAAAAGAGCATTTATGAGAAGATTGATACAAAGTGGCTATCGATAGTCTCTGTCCACCCCAGTGGGAACTAATAGCGTGAGTATACGTTATGTTTCTGTTATATACATATTTAAATTTTTATGAATCTTTCATCTTTGACATACCTTGCTCAATTTAGGGTGACTGAATCCGAACTCAGCAACAGCGTTATGTTGTTTGTCAGCTTCAGTTACGTCAATCAGCATTCTGACAGCGGATTTCAGATTTGGCTTGTTCTTGTCAAGGTGTAGAACTGTCTCCGCTTTTATGGGGAAGGGTAGGCCTTTGTTTGTGGGGTAGGTAACCAAAGTTTCCAAAGCCAAAACTCTTTGCGGTAAAGTGATGGTGATACCGGACGGGAACTCTGAAAAAGAAAAATGACTTTAATGCAGTCCCTATTTCATTTATATCTTAGGTATCTAATCTTCGTATATTGACATACATATACTCACGGCTATAAATCCCTAAAAGGGGTAGCCAGAGCTGAAGAATTGAAAATGCCTCAGCCACTTTTAGAAGTTGAGAGGGGAAAAGATGGTAAAATAAAGGTGTTTGGTGATGGGTCTTCAACCGCATCGCCCAAAAATCCCTTAAAAAGCCCCAATACCCTTAGTCGCCTCTTACGTACGACCCCGGGAAGAAATGGGGTAGTGCTATTCTAAGCCGACACTACACAACATTGTATTAATTTCGTATATTGACTAACAATAATATGATCCCATTTTTCCCGTAGTTTTTGTGCAACTAAGGGTAAGACTAAGGTAAGGTTCAGTAATTTTATGCGATGTGTTCGGAACTTGCTCAACTTCCAAAAGATTCTGAGAAAATGTTTAGTGCAGACCTTTGGGAGTCTTTTTGAGGCTGCATTTATAAGTTCCCATAGATATGTAGAAGAATCATAATATGACCAAAAATAATAAAAAACTTACTGCCATGAATAGGCTGGCTGTAGGCATGGAGGTGGTATTTCTTGTCTTCCTTATTAACATGGAGGTCCAGAGAGTGCTGAGGAAGTCTGTCCTGACCAAGTTCGCTGGATGCCTGGAGACCAAACTCGGGGGCAAAGCCTAACTTGCGGAGATCGACTCCCACGTTGACTGTGTGCGATACACTGCCTGCTTCTGTGAGAAGGAAAATTAATTAATAATACTACTTTGTGCAGTAGTCCTGTGTGAAAATTACAAAAAGGATCGAATGATGGTAGTGAACCATACATACTTTAAATTAAATGCCGAAAAAGGAAAAAAACATTGTGTGTATAAAATGTTAAACAACGAACAGGTTTAAATCTAAGAAAACACTAATATATAAATTAAGAATGTATATTAAGGTTAACATATAATTAATCAATATGTATGCTTCTGAAATAGAGAACTCACAAAGCAATGTGAAAGAATCAGAGCTAACTAAGTAACAGTAACTAAGAATAGAGCTAAAGGTATAAGATGAAACGGCCAATAGGCTATTTGACTAAGTTTTGAAAACTATCTTACGGTGTTAATTTGCGTATAAGGAGCCCTAAAAATATATTTTTCTGTCTTCATTTTAGCTATTTTATTAAAAAATTGAAAAAGAAAATGCAATATTCAAATGTGCCGCGAAAACGCGACTTTAAGTAATATGGCGGCTGTAGCACAAATGACGTCAATACCGCATTAAACACCAATGAGCGAAGCGATACACAGTCTGTTTATGTGCAATCTACGTCATTATAGAAATAGCCAATCACGGTCGTTTTTAGTCACGCGACAGTTGCATCAAAAATACTTATTTTAGAAGACGGATTTTAATGAAATAATGCAATATTTATATCTCGCATTAGTACATATTGCTCCAAAAAGAAATATTAAGACTAATGAAATAAAAGAAATGTATATTTTTATTACAGTCAAATAGCCTAACTCTAACTAAAAGGTATAAAAATAAACCTTACTTTGCACATTCAACTTGGAGTGCAGCTCGGCGTGCGCGCACTGTTTCTTCTCCTCGCAGTAGACGTACGAGGTCTTGTACTCCACGTTGGTGACGCGGGACTCCGCCACGAAGCTGTTGGAGCCGATGGCTACGTTCATGAATGTCTGTGGACAAGATTGGAAGGTCATGAATTGAATGGTCATTGTGATTTTTGGGCGATGCAGAGGCCAAACTAACTATCTTTTAATTTACCTCCTTTTCCTCACTATGCACCCAAAAGTAGCTGAGGACTCTCTAATTCTGATTCTAGCTTATAGCCAGTACATGTGTTCTAAATCAAAAGCAGATCTATTAAGGTGTTACGAGTTGCAGATCAAATTTGTGACAATTTTTAGAACTTCAATCATCAGATTTTATCCCAAAGTCATGTTCTGTTGTCGTTAGCCAATATTTTTTAATACGAGCGTCTTTTTAAAAAAAATCCTCGCTCCAATTATGAATAAAATATATCTATCTAAATATACAAAAGGAGAAACTGACTGTGGGCAATAAATGTAGGCATTTAAAAATTTTTAGGGACGTAGCTTAGGTACCGTAGAGATGCAATAAAGGAATTCCCTCGGGAACGCGAATTAGAGGGAAAATCCTTTTGTGTGAAACAATCTAAACTACACAAATTAGATGTGCACGCGGGTGAAATCGCGGGCAACAGCTGGTATAATACAAAAATTTAAGACTACATTTAACTTTAAATAAGGTAAATAAATAAGTAACAAGGCTCTGTATTACACATTATTCATAATTTCAGTTTGCGCTTGCGCGTAGTAAAAATATAAGATGTGGTAAGATTAATATATATTCCTCAATAATATAAAGATTAATATATACCTCAATTCCTTGTTCAGAACCCTCTGTGAGTACAGTGCGGATGTATTTGAAAGTGGCAGATTTCTGTTCTTCCTTCACCTTCACGGAGCCGGAACCTTCGATGATGGTCTTGGGTCCTTCTTGTTTGCTGATGAATGACGTGCTGTAGGAAAATAATAAGATGATTAAGTAAAATTTCTGTCATTTTAAAATCTTACATCAACTTCCCTGTGGTTTTCTAAACGCGAAAAAGATGCTATAATAGCGAATACAGTTTCTGATTAGTATATTTGATGATTATAATTTGATTATAAAATTTGATGTTTTTAGGATTCGTCGACACGACACAAATAATATTATATACACGACATAAATACAAACTGTTTAGTTAGATGACACATTTTTAGTTATTCTAAAAATATATGTAGCTTAATGTTTTGCCTTAAAACTGACCTGCCACTGAACAAGTTCTTGTTGTCATTAACAGCGTTCAATTCCAATCGTTTGCCACTACCAGAATCTTTGCTAGAAATATCAACCTTGTAGTTCTTCAGACCAAGTTTCTCAGAGTTAGCAGACAGCTTCAAGACGACGTTGTCTTTTTGAATGGAACCTTCGGATGTAGCGTCGAGAGAAAGATCGTTGATGTTTTCGATTTTAAGTTCTAAGTGACCTTGGTTTGAGCTCAGGGAGTTTCCTTTGACGAAGATCCTGGAAAAAGGAGTAATTTTATTATTTTTGGTTTTTTGAACAAGTTTGTATCATCTTGCTTGGTGTACATGTTACATGGTGTCTAAATTATCCATCCTTTTTTAGATCGACCAATGACATTTTACTTCTCTATGTCTCTCTTATTTCTGGTAAAGTAGCATAAATTTATCAGTACTTTACTTTAGCTAATAGTTATATATGTATTATCCCGTTATTTACCACTGATTATTTAAATAAGAACTACTTTAAAGGACATACATACACGCATATGCTCACGGCTATGAATCCCTTGAAGGGGTAGCCAGAGCTAGGGAATTAGAAATTCCGCAGCCACTTTTGGAAGTTGCGTGGGGAAAAGATGGTGGAATAAAGGTTGTTGGTGATGGGTCTCCAACAGCATCGCCCAAAAATCCCTTAAAAGCCCCAATACCGTTAGTCGCCTCTTACGTACACCCACCGGAAGAAATGGGGTAGTGTTATTCTAAGCCGACACTACACGGCAAATTATTTAAATAAGAAGTACTTTAAAGGACATGTTATACAAAATTCAAGTTGACAAGATGAAAACTTGTATTATGGGATACTAACTCCACAATACATTAAAAATACCCATATAAATTGGTCATCACACAAATGTTGCTCTCAACGGGGATCGAACCCGCAACCTCCGGACCGAGAGGTTAGTCACCTATCCACTCAGCCACGGACGTCGTCATTTAATGTGTTGCAAAAAACCAAACTTTACCTGCTGGGTTTAGGTTGTGATGGACTAGAGTACTTGAGGTCCAACAAAGGTTGAGCCTTCGATACTACTACGGCAACGTCAGATTTGTACACTCTGCCGTCAGCTGTCACTTCAGCAGATGTTGTGAAGCTGTCTGGGCTTGGAGTCTGTAAAAAAATATAATAAATGCATATAATAAAATATTATATAAATATCTTATTTGAGCTCATTTTTTTTCCTGACATTGTTTAGTGATGTTTAATATAAATGTCTTTCAAAAAGTGCGTAGATCAATGCTAAACATGATAATTAGAAAAAAAAAATATTTTATTCTGTATTTATACTATGAACTTACTATGAACAAAGTTCTTTAAACTATCAGAAGTATTTTTTATTCCTGATGCTATCTATTTTGGTTTATCTTTACCTTAGTAACAACATGTAGTTCCAATTTCTTGATGTTTTCAGCCTGGGGTGCGTTTCCTTTAACGATGAGCGTGTATTCGTTGGGAGTGGTGATGGCGTCAACCACGATGTTTGCTGACTTGCCTTTGCCGTATGTGGATTTGATTTCTACTCCGCCGGTCTTCTTTTCTCCTGGTAGGAAAATATATAATATATTTAAATCTTAACTCTACTCAAACTAGAATGATTACGCTTTAGGTGGGAAAGGTAAAAATTATCAAAAATCAAATGACAATAATGGAACAATGAAAACTCACAATATTTTTCCTAACCATGATAAATTAACCTATTGTTATATTAATGTGGTCTAGTGTAATTTGTCTTTTCTAAAGTCAAATTACACTAGAACACATACGCCCGATTTCTGTATTGGTATTCAAGCTGAGAACGACTTAAGTATCGTTTTGTCTCATTCAGTTGTTAAGATTTCAATGCGACAGAACGATACTTAAGTTGTTCTCAGCTGGAATACTTAATTCAGAATTTAGGCGTTAGCCGCCTCTTAGGAACGCCCACAGGAAGAAATGGGGTAGTGCTATTCTAAGCCGACAGTTCATAGCGTCTTTAACTCTTTAAACTTAAACAACGAACAAGCAGATGGTATAGTGGAATACTCAATTCAAAAATCGGTCGGTAGATACAAAAGATAAATAGAACCTAAAGCTGCATGAGAGGCAGTGGTTACTGAGTTACCACAGTAGTGTTAAACATTTAAAAAAGAGTAGGATTTTTAGATTATAAGAGATAAATTGAAAGATAATTTGCAAAAGCAGGTGATATAAAAAAGTGCTTCTGGCAATAATGCTGTGTTATCTCCTCAATAACATTTACTTACCCTTAAAGTTGCTCTTGTATCCAACATCAAGTGAGAAGGGGTCCACATGGGGTACGAGCAATTTGACCTTGGTGTGTCCAGCGTCTAAGCCTACTTTACCGTTGGCGTCCACTTTGTATACGTCTGAGTTCAATTGAGCACTTTCACTGAATGAGAACTGAAAATTCAAATGATTTCTGTTGAAATTATGCAATACTCAATTTTTTAAACGGTTAATAGGAACAGCATAGAACAATTTACGCAATATATTTTTTAGTCAAACTACAAATAAAGGATGAAGTTACAAACTTTGGATGAATTATGAAAAAAGCGCAGGCATTCAATAATGCTTGAGCATCTCGGACATGAGTAAAAACGTATTTTTATAGATCTTAGTCGTGAAATTATTCATATACAGATACATATACTCACGGCTATAAATCCCTAGAGCCAAGGTAGCCAGAGCTAAGGAATTAGAAATTCCTCAGTCACAATACCCTTAGTCGCCCCTTATGTACACCCATGAGAAGAAACGGGATAGACGCTAAAATTATACTTACTTACTTATATTCACGCCCATCATTCCCATTGGGGTAGGCAGAGACTATCGATCGACACTTAGTACGATAAATAAATTATATAAATATGTATTAATATGATATAATTTACCTCGCAGTCCTTGTTTTCAGGTCGCACGTACAGAATGTTAGACACGAGCTTAATGTCGTGAGCTTTTTCGAAAGGCAGATGGATTTGTATGGTTGCGTCATCTTTGAACCTAGGCAGAAAAAAATATATTTTTGATTTGTATATCCTTCCAAAATATATTTTTATTAGACCTCTGATTATTAAGTAGTAGTACCTAATAATCAATGATAGTAATTTCTCTCTCTTTACTTGTACTCAGTGATAATTATTTCCCTCTATTTTCTACTTATATGACATAAACTAACAAAATCCTTTACTATATTGTATCGCCCGTCATTACAACAGTTCGCTAAAAATGAGCTAAATATACCCAGTCATCTAAATATATGGTGAAAACTTCGAAAGTCAGTCGTAAGCCTTAATGTGTTTTATATACTGTAATTTTTTTTAAAAAAACAATGAACAACTTACTTGTACATCTTAGGACTAGATTGCAAGTCAGTGGATCCATCTACTTCGAAATTGAAGTCATCACCATAAGCACCCTTGACTCTGTATTTTTGTTCACCATTGTTCAGTTTGGAGTCAACAGCGAGGTCAGTAGAAATTACCAGGGAAGCTGGTTTGGGGATCAAACTACCCTTGAGGTCCGACTAGAAAAGAAAAGGTATTTTAATTAAAATCAAACTATGCAAAAGGTCTATAATATAATGCCAAATTCCAGACTGGCTGATAGACTTGTGATATAACTTTAATAACAAAAAGAAAACCGACTTCATAGCGGGAAAAACAAACGAAAATAAACAATCTAGTACTAAAAAGTACGAAATAAGGTTTTTAATTGAATATGAGTACTGTGATTAATACCTTAGCAATTTCTTTATTCCACACGCGTCAGTTCAACCTACCTAAATATTAAAATTCTCTTAAATTAATTTGTGAGCCGGTGCCAGCCTGCGGGATGATTGACAATAATAAGTGTGTATTTCGCACTTCATACACATGTACAATATAGGATATCTTGTAGTTGTAGGGTAAATTTATTTTTGTACGTATTACCATTTAGAACGTTAGGCGATAGATATATATTGTTTAGATTGTAATAATCAGAGATAGATAGTAGGGTGAATTCACTTTTGTTTGACTGGCACCGACTCAAAAATTTATTTAAGTGAATTTTAATATTTAGGTAGGTTGAACTGACGCGTGTGGAATAAAGAAATTGCTAAGGTATTAATCACAGTACTCATATTCAATTAAAAACCTTATTTCGTACTTTTTAGTACTAGATTGTTTATTTTCGTTTGTTTTTCCCGCTATGAAGTCGGTTTTCTTTTTGTTAAAAGTTATCTTATTTTACGAGTTTTAGAGATGGGTAGACCTGGCAAAGATGCCTCTCGTATTAGGCAGTGCGACAGTTACTGTACCTATTATTCTTCGTATTTCCGGTATTTCTATTATTATACGATATTAAATAGGCTCAACTATATGTAAATTTACATTGTTCTTGAAATCCCTCGAAAGGCGATGGTCTACAATTCTACATCTCAAGAAAGACTCAAACGTTCACGCCGAATATCCCCGAAGGGTTAGCAGAGGTAGTAATACTTCTGAATATCACGTGACATTGTCACCTGTTGTTCAGAGTACCCACGCTTTGCTTGGACCCACGTTCTCACGTTATACAGAGCAGGCCTATCGGCGTTTTGAACAATTACACTGTGACATGATTGTGAGTTTCGACAGTCCCCTCGATTTCCTGGGATGCCATCATCACATCCTGGTCTTATGGTACTTTCTCGGTAACAATAACATAACAAAAGAAATGTTGAGTGAACCTGTATTATCTTCATAAAAGCTACGAAGAGGAGCATAAATCTTTATAGAATGGTGAAAGAACTGTTTCCTAACTCCTAGTGATTAAGGACCCACACCTTCCATCATCAGCTCAGCAGCATAACAATATGATTTTCAGAAGCAAATGCCAGTACTTGTTCATAAAATATGTAAAACACGGTACATTTGCCTATAAAATTTCAGGGTTCCCCTCGATTTCTCTAGGATCCCATCATCAGAACCTGACATCCTCATCATGGTACCAATCCGGGAGTATCTTCTTTCGAACAAAAAAATAATAATCAAAATCGGTTCACAAATGGCGAAGTAATCGGCGAACATACATAAAAAAAAAAAAAATATACGGTCGAATTGAGAACACTCCTTTTTTTGAAGTCGGTTAAAAATTAGTATAAGTGAAGAAGTAGCATAAAATATGTTCAACTACTATATTACTCCAACACAGATCATAAAAAAAACAATACGAGGGCGTCTCTCATACGGATTGGCTTAAAATTTTACTTATTTTTAATCATTAACTGCTGTGATAGTCCATTAGGTAGAGCGACCGCCCTTCAAAACTCAAGTTCCAATAAAATATTATTTTTAGTTACTTAAGCTATTATAAAATATGTCACCTTAAAATCAAACTTGTTCTTCTTGTTGTCAGCAGTAGCACTCTTGATAGTGAAAGAATTCTCCAAGTTCTTGCCATCTTTAAGTTTCAGAAGAACTTGACCATCATAGTTGAAATTGCCAGTTTCAAAATTGGAGTTGGAAATCTTGGCTTTGTAGGTGACGGTGGACGCTGGGCCTCCTCTCTTGGTCTCGTCTGAGACGGTGGTGTCAATGTGGCCATTGAGGATCTAAATTAAAAAGATTTGTTTTATGATTAATGTAAGTGTTGAGTCAAAGTTTCATCGACTAACCAATCTTCAAGATTATTATAACATACATACATTTCATCATACAGTGTCATATGCTAATAAACTTTTTTGTTTTTGTTTTATATACTCACGGACATAAATCCCAAAAACGGGTAGCCAAAGCTTCAGAGCTAGAAACTCCTTAGCCACATTTGGAAGATTATAAAACACTAGCTTTTTGCCCGCGACTACGACCGCGTGGACTACATTTTAGTCTATGGCCCAATTTTGACAATTTATAAATCGCCAACAATTTAACTCCAGTTATGGAAAATAAATAGTTTTAGGTAAAACTTCAGATGGAGACCTTCAGTTTGATACCTCATTCAATTTTCTAGCTCTTAGCATCGCAACACAGGCTGGTTCACAAAATCCACCCCCTCTCGTTTAATATATAAGGATTTTATATTGAACCTGTTATTGATACAGATCAAGTTAACTTTGAAGTAATGATGAACGACTACAACCACAATTAGTAATATTTAACAACGTTTACTTACATTGTCTTTCTCAGTAAGTTCCCTGTTAACTTTGAAGCTAAGTACCCGGTCGTCAGGAAGTACCATCTCTACCAGGCCGTTGACCTTTCCAAGTCGTTGAAGAACTCCATCTTTGTGTAAGTTCAGTTCAAACTTCTTGCCACCGTATGTGAGCTTGTTCCTAGTAAAATTGTCAAATTTACAATTTAGTTTACATTTTCAATATTTAATTGGGTGACTTTGGTTAGTAAAAATTAAATTGTGATTTGTGTATTATCAGTATCAGTATTATTTGTTATATATTATGTTAATTGTCTTAGGTATCCGGAAGCTATTTTTCGATTTTAAGTTTTTAGGTCTCTGTATTAATTATGTTAATTGTTGATTGATTTCAATTTAAAGGGATTAAGTATTACAACTTACTTAGAGTCCAATAGTTTCTCAGTGTTCTTAGAGTTGGTGCTGATGTGTATTTTGTCGTTGTTGTCCTTCTCGAAGTTCAAGAAGAGGTCAATGTCAGCATTGAAGACAGGGTCTTTGGCGAGGAACTTAACGTCTCCCTTGATCTTCCTCTGGGCCTAAAAATGAATATATTTTCAATTGGTGTATAAGCCGTGTAGTGTCGGCTTAGAATAACACTACCCCATTTCTACCCGTGGGTGATCGTAAGAGGCGACTAAGGGTATAGGGGCTTATAAAGTGATTTTTGGGCGATGTGGTTGGAGACCCGTCACCAAAACCATTTATTATTACCATCTTTTCCCCAATCAACTTCCAAAAGTGGCTGAGGAATTTATAATTCCTTAGCTCTGGCTACCCCTTCTAGGGAAATATAGCCGTGAGTATATGTATGTATGTATAAATGTTATATATTTCATGATGCAATTTAAAGACTTTTGAAGAGAACTAAAGGCTGCCGTAAAATGTCTAGATACAATAACCCATCGCTTTGCGAGTTTTTTGCACAATGTACCCACACATTGGGCCATTATAACTAATAATCCATATTTTTAGTTACACATTGTTGAACAAAATAAAACTTAATTTCTGCATAATTCCCTTCCCTACTATAAAGCAAAACTTCATTCTAAATTTACTAGTAAAATTAACAAAACTCACCGTTTTAAAATCAACAATGATCATTCCATTGCCCTTGCCATCAGCATCTGTGACCTTGAATTGACCGTTAGCAGCGATAGAGTCTTTAAGAACGAACTTAAGTTGACCGTTAGGGCTGGCTCCCTTGTTGATCTTCATTAAGTAGTCGACGTAGTCAACTTTCCCGCGGGACACCTTGACGTGAGATGAGTACATGTTGGGGTTGTCAATTGCACCGATGTCAAACCTAAAAAAGAATAAAATATTGTAACGTTACGTGTCTTAAGTCTTAATCCCCTTATGGAAATAAAACCTAAGACACGAAACGCGGAGAGCAAGGAGACAATTAAAACAAGAAAGAAGTTACACCAGTCTATTAAAAATTAGATGTACACAATACAAAAATAATACAATAAGGAATTATATAAAATAAATATAACTAAATAACGATACTGATGCGATTCCGAACTTCCACGTTTCCGGCTGGAGCAAAGGTATTAGTAATTTCCAAAACCAGTAGTATAGCTGGCGAAAACAAAGGTCCAGATATCAATCTTTGCTGAATTATAGTCCACAAGCCAATAAGACCAAATGATTGGTCACTTCGGAATACCACTCTGACTGGTTCATCAAATTCTGCCAGGGTATAAAAGTCTATATATTATTCTTAGGTGTTTTAGCAAAAGGACACCAAGTAGTAAAGGTTGTTCAATATAACAACGGTAGTAGTAGCTATCAGAAAAAATCTTCAGTCAGATATACTTTTTAAGGAAATCTTGTAGCATGATAAATTCGTTCCCCCCCCGTCCGTTTTTTTCCAATCACCCTGACAATCAATAAAAATCCTAATAGACAATAAAACCTAAAAGAAGGATTTTTAAAAAGAGTTTCAGTTAACATAAAAAGATGAAAACAGATAAATTTCAGTAAGTAAAATGTCCTAGCCTTACATTAAAAATAAAATTAAACGCCTGCGCTATCATTTTAGACACCAAAAATGAATTAAAATTATATCATATAACATATTTTAAAACTATCTAACCTTCGTACACAAACACATTGAAAATTGATCACTAAAGAAAAGTTTAAGATAAAATAAAATTTGACAACTCTCAGCTCCGTCGTTGCCATAACAACAACAAAATAAAAACAATAACATAAACCAGAGAAATAAAAATATTATCGACAAATCGCAGAAAAATAATAAAAAGGAACTAAACAATGATAAATAACCGCAGGCGACTAACATAAAAGGAAATAAATAATAATAAAACGTATTAACAATATTTACAGGTAAGGTTTTATATATTATAATATATAACTTGGAGATAGGTAATTTATTTCGGTAAATGATAACACTTCCGATTATAGTCAGTATGTATTTTCCTAACATTATTTTCTTTCCTTACGCAACTTCCAAAAGTAGCTGAGGAATTTCTGATTCCCTAGCTCTGGTTACCCCTTCAAGGGATTCATAGCTGTGAGTATATGTATGTATGTATGTATGTATTAATTATAATCTGGCCAGCAATGTTTTCTGAGACTTTAACCGAACTTAAGCTTCTATTTGGTGTTCGGTAAAACGATATTTGATAGTATTGTAAATATATATGTTTGTATGTTGTAAATGTGCTAAAAAGCAGAAATGCTTGTGATTAGAATAAAAAAGCAGAAGGTTGGTGAATGCAACTTGAGCTTAAGAGGTTTGCCACGATGAATGAGTGAACTTACTTAATGTCCTCTTTCTTGCTTCCAGCTGTGACCTTCAAATGTCCAATGGTTCCAATATGCACATCATTAGTCTTAGTTTTGTGCATAACAACTCCAGAAAGTTCGTATTTGCCGACATTCTTAATAACAATGTAGTTTTCAAGGTTAGATTTATCATTGCTAACAATGTCACGTTTTGCGAAGACTTCAAATCCGTTCTTGTCGTAATCAGCTTCAGCTTTGATGCTGTAGTCATAAGGTTTCTTGATGTTGGTTCTGGCTTCCAGTTCAAATTTACCGTTTTTGTCTAAGTATTGACCTTCAACTTCGATGTCGACTTTCTTGGGGTCAATTTCAGCGTCAAATACAACTTTCACTGGTAGGGCGTGGATGTGGACTGAAAGAAAGTTGATAAATAAGGTTTAGTCTACTTTAAGTAAGGGACAAGATATGATGCTAACTACTTCACGCTTCTTGGATATTATGGTGGGGGGTGAAATTTAAAAGTACTTTTAATTTTCTCATTGGCTGAAAGATTTACGATTTAAGAGAATATATCGATGATGTGACATATGTGTAATAGTGTTTGTGTATAATTATACTTACATTTGTTCTTTGTGATGAATCCGAAGTCTTGGGCTGACTTCTTGTGGTACTTAAGGAGCTGGTTGAACTGCACTCTGTTCTCACCATTCTTCAGGTCTCCACCGTAGTACAAATCAATGTCGTTGCGAATCTGTTAATGTTTATATTTTTATTAATGAATAGCCTTTTTCTCAGTTTTGTAAATAACTATTTAATATGTTATAGGCAGACGATGTTGTTGGAAACCTATTAGTAAAACTTTTTCTCTAACAATCATTACTCTTTTGTTTATGGGTTATCACCAAGAGAATCAGCAGGTAGTTAGTTTAAATATTAAATTTTAATATTAATTAAAACTCTTTAACTTACGTTTTCTTTTTCCATTTCGCTGAAAGCGTTAACCTTGAAGTTGATGTAAGGGTTCAAAGTATTTTGGAATTCAACTTTAGCTTCGTGGCCCTTCAGAGCTCCGCTGAAAAGCATGTTGTGTTCACCTTTCCTTGCCTTGATGTCAGCTTCGTAGCCTTTAGGTTCAACTACAACATGACCATTGATGTCAACAACTTCGTTTGATGGTGGAAGATTGACCTTGATTCCTTCGAACGTGTATTTGGTACCAGGTCCTTGTTGTTCTTTGATTACCTAAAGAATAAAAAAATATGCATTTAATACGATTAAAAGTAAAATTAACGCATTTTACAAAGCCACAGTCTGAATCAGTATAAAGCTAGACCGAAGAACAAATGCCAAATCATTGTTTTGTTGTATATGTTAAATAAAATATATGTAGTCAATCCTGTGTAGAGAAATAAAAAGAACTTGTAATACTTTATTTACCTGTCCATCAATCTTCAAGCTCTTCTTTTCCTGACCACCAGGAAGCTGGTATTCAGCAACAGGCTTGAAAACTTTTCGCTGGTCATTGCCTTGAACATTGAAACCAATTCTGGCAAAGTACTCTTCGGCATCCATCTTAGCACGAACAGCAGCAACATACTCATTGGGTTTGCTCAATAGCTGAACTTTTCCTTCCAAAGTTTTGATGGGAGATTCGAGGTTCAAGGAAAGCGATTTTTCTTCCGCTGTGTTAATAAGTTCTCCAGAGAGAGCGGTCTTTCTGTTCTTTGAGCCTAAAAACAAATTAAAATGTTGTAAACCACTTTTCTTTGAATGTGAAACAATTCAATGTAATCAGAGAAATTGAGAGTGTGCTCAAAACGGCAGGCGTCCGTATGAAGAATAAAAGAGCATGTATAAAAAGATTAATGTATGTAGATGAAACTAGAGAGGTTTGCCAGGATTGTGCGAAGTGGCGATCAATAGTCTCTGCCGACCGAAATTTTCTCCCTTTAAAGTCCTTAAATTACGATAAAATAAATGATAATTGCTTACCTTCAGCTTCGAAGAGAATCTCGAAGAATTGTTTGCTGGGGTTGTTTCGTCGGAGAATACCCTTGACGTGATATCCTTTGAGATCGTTCTTTTCGAGATGCAGTTTAAGCCTTGTAGCCCCGGTTAATGGGTACCGAGAGAAGAATTTCTGGAGAGAAGCCTGAGCTTCAGTACCTAAAAAGGAAAACATAAATAACAGCAAATAAAGAAATAAGGTGAGTTATAACCAATTTCCAATTTATTGATAAACTCAACTTACCAGATACAGAGAATGGCACAGAAACTTCTCCGCAAAGAGTAAGTCCTATTACTGAAGACAACTGATCGAAACAGCCAGAGTAGTCCTTTCTGTCAACATCGGCTTTCAAAACTGTCTGCTTCTCTAGTTGACCCTTTTCAGCGGTAAAGAACACTAAGTCATGAGACGCTGTGACAATCTCTTGTTTGTCAACAGGGAGACCTAACTGCAGATCGAATCCTTGTCCGTTTTCCATAAGTTTGGCAACAACATGAGTACCAGTAGATGAATGCAAGTTTGTTACAACTTTAAGACCAGTAGCGACAGCGTCAGCATCAACAAGGAATTGACCAGCAATTTCAATGTCGGAGCTTGGAATAAGTTTGATGTCAACTTTAGCGTTTAGAGGGTCTTTCAAGATTTGTTTGAAATCAATGTTGGTTGAAGCATCAAGACGACCAGTAGCTGATCCGATGAGCTCCAGTTTAAGAGGAAGACCAGTTGAGGTAGCGTAGGCTAATTCAGCGTCCAAGAAGAGTACATGGGCACGGATTTCCTCCTGAAATATAAATTTTAATTATTATTCTATATCTGGTATTAATTTCTATGGGGAAGTTTTATTTAAATATTCAATGTGCATACTCCATATGATCGAGCTTCAGACTCTTATTATTTTAGATATTTTTTTATATGTTTGCTACTTTAACCACAAACAGATTTATAAGCTAAGTGTGAGTTATAATAATTTTATATTGTCAAAAATATTAATAATATTGCTTGCACTAGAAGTAATCATAACAAAAAAAATACTATTTAATGAAACTCAACTTGTTAAAAATACGAGCGGCAATAACATATAATGTTTCTGAGTAATTAAAAATGGAACAATTATCCGACCTGGAATTTCTTAGCCTTGTGAATGCCAGAGTCGAAGGCAACTAGAATCTGGTCCAAGACCCTGTTGAAGTCAAAGCCTTTGTCATCTCCGAAGGAAAGGAACAGCGCGTCGGTTCCGAACAACTTTACGTAGATGTCCATGTCTAGTTCGTTGTCATAAGGAGTGTCCTCGGCTTGAACCTGAAAAAGATAATAGGAAATTCAGCACTCGATACTTGGATCAAAATTAAATTTTAATAATATGCCGTGTAGTGCCGGCTTAGAATGTCGCTACCCCTTTCTACCCACGGGTGTCGTAAGAGGCGACTAAGGGTATTGGGTCTTTTTATTGGATTTTTGGGCGATGCGGTTGGAGACCCATCACCAAAAACCTTTATTTTTACCATCTTTTCCCCACTCAACTTCCAAAAGTGGCTGAGGAATTTATAATTCCTTAGCTCTGGTTACCCCTTCTAGGGAAATATAGCCGTGAGTATATGTATGTATGTATGAAATATGTCAATTCATGTTAGACTGAAAAAGTGTATTAAGATCATTGTAAAGTAACGTTTATTTTATTTTCTAGGGAAGATTTACAGACAAAAGTATACCATATAGAGGAAAGATAGATAGTCCAATGCTATTATAAAATCTCCACAAATAGAAATTATTCTCAAACAGAAAATTGTGAGATGTCATTAACAAGAGACAAATATGTTGTTTCAAACCTTACTTCAATTAAATGTGCCAGTGTATAAGGCATGCTGTTTTGTTTCGGGCAGTGGGACAGTATAGGATAGAGGCTAGGCCGATAACCATTTTGTATTAACACACCGTCACACGACTAAGATTGTATGGGATAAATAAACCATACATAATTAATTTAGCCGTGTAGTGTCGGCTTAGAATAGCACTACCCCGTTTCTACCGATGGGTGTACGTAAGAGGCGACTAAACTTTAAGGGATTTTTGGGCGATGCGGTTGGAGACCCATCACCAACAACCATTATTTAACCATCTTGTCCCCACTCAATTTTCCAAAAGTGGCTGAGAAATTTCTTATTCCTTAGCTCTGGCTACCTCTTCTAGGGATTTATAGCCGTGAGTATATGTTATGTTATAATTAATTTAAAAAGCACATAAAGGTGGTAGCCCTTATTGGGGTACAAATCGATGTCCCTCATTTCTGAGGTAGATTCTACGTAAGCTAATAAAATTTAATTATTAGCCATGCAGCTATATTTTTAAACTAGTAAAGATTACTAAACTTCCCATTGGTAACCTGAAAGCTTCAATAAATCCTATAGCAATCTTTTATTTCATTTTTAATTTATATTAGGACATTATAATGTTTTTAACTTACTTTTTTGTCAAAGTTATCAACGTCAGTTTTAACTGAGCGTCTGCCTCGGATCTTAGCCTGGACTTTCTTGCTGGCTTCTTCGTACCTTTTGAAAAGCTCATCGTACAGACCTTGAGGATTGTCAGTGTGGATGAGGCCCTTGGGACCTAAGAAGTGTTCGACAACGCGATCCAAGTTACCTTGGCGGGCTCCGATCTGAAAAAAAGAAGAGATTAGTATTTTATTTCAGTTAAACTGAATGTAATGATATCGGAATCATCAATAAAAGTCAATATATAATAATTAATAATTAATTAAATATAAATTACGTTATGTCGTACCAATATTATTCAACTCAAATAAAATACAAAATCCTCACATTACGTTTACCTGCAATATTTTCTAAACAACCAAATCAAAGCTTAATGCCATTGCCTTTAAGAATATTTTTCTAATGCCTTAAAAAACAAAATCCTTTCAAGGATAAGTCTCAAAGGTTGCTCAAGATTTAATTAATAAAACTATACAAATCTCACCTCAAAAATGTTAACGTTGTGCCCGAAGAGTTCAGCAGTCAGATTGAGACTAGCTGATCGTGGCAAGAAGGAGTTCTGAGAGTAGATTACAGTTTGCTCTGCGCTACCTCCAAGACCCAAGGCGTCGATGTTGTATGAAACTTCGCGGTAGAACGAGAATTTCCTGAAAATATTTGATTACTTCAAGCACAATTTCGATAATATTAAAGACGGAATTATAAATATATGGTTGCATGGTTAGTACTAGATTTGAATGAGACAATTAAAACCAAGACATAGGTAAAAAGCGGCTCATGATTGGTGAAAAAATCGTGTGATGTGGCGATTGCGTCTATCTATACCGCAATGGGAATATAAGGCGTGAATAAGTAAATCTAATATATAAAATTCACGTGTCACAGTGTATTTGAAATTTTACATACACATTCGGTAGGTCTGAAAATAAGATTATAACTCTTTTTTATACTCCTAAGGGCCAGTTTTTTGATCCGTGGTTAACTCAACAATTTGTTAAAAATCGTAACTATTAGTTAAATATCAGCCAAATGCATTTTTTGACCCGTGGTTAGAGTAACTAATGTCAAATATCGAACCAAAATGGATTTACGATTTGACTACTGGTTAGTCATTTAACTATAGTCAATGTAACAAATGGTTATATTTTTAACCACGGATCAAAAAACTGGCCCTAAGTGATAGAAGTTGTCCACCCCTAACATTTTTTTTTATTGGATCGACTAGAAATTCCTTTTAATTTGAATTTAAACACTACTTAAAAGTGTAAAAAGAAACAAAGGATAGAATCAAACTGGCAGCCATTGACACGGTAGCTCAATTGGCAGAGTGACGGGGGCGTATACCCGAGGTCGCAGGTTCTATTCCCACCTGTGTCGATTTTTTTTCCTTTATTTATTATTAGAAATTCCTAGTAAAAAAATATATGGGAAAACATTGTTTGCTTGATCAGCAAATTAAATGTATAAAATTCAACATACCTGTCATCATAACTGAATTTACGTGGTGTGGTGATTTGTCCATAATGTTGCCTGGCGAGTGCCTTATCGGGGTTGGCAGAAGCGCGGATGTGTTTCAGAGATGTAGTGATGAATCGTCCAACTGAATATCAAACAAAATTAATTGAATATTATACAAAAAATATGCGATTTACTGCTTAATAGGGTTAGAAAATTATTGGAAGTTACATACATGCATACTAATCTTACGGCCATAAATCCCAAAAATAATAATTTTTACGATCTTGATTGAGTTTTTTGTATAAGATATTTTTGAGTGTGTTAGAAACACTGTGATCCGGGAACGAGTAGGTTTGAAAGATGACGTAGTATGCAAGATATAAAAAGAAATGTTGAGGTGGTTTGGGCACATAGAGAGGATGAATGAAAATAAAGTAGCGAAAGAGATAGATATATGACACCCGTTGGTAGAAAGGGGTAGTGACATTGTAAGAATAGTATATATAGAGCCAATGTAGATGGGATTGTGAGTAAAGGACGGCCTCGTAAAACGTTACTAGACCAGATAGATAACGTTCTTAAAAAGGCGGGGGTCCGAAGTGAGAAGAAAAAAAGAGCATGTATGAAAAGAATAATGAATGTAAGGGAAGCAAGAGAGGTTTGTCAAGATCGTAATAAGTGGCGATCTATAGTCTCTGCCTAACCCAATGGGAATAATGGGCGTGAGTATAAGTAAGTAAGTATATTTTTAGCATTATTTATTTGTAGTTTAAAATATGTTTTTGATAATGTTACCTTGTACAACGGGCTCCTTGTCCAAAAGAGTTTTGATCTCGTTGGCTGACTTGCCGCAGGGACAGGCGATCACGGCCAGGTAGGCTTTGATGCGGATTTCAGAATCCAACTGACGGTTTTTCAAGATGTCCAGAGCAGATTTCTTGAGCTGTAAAAGAAAAGCAAAATTTATTAATATATGCGAGTAACATGCAGAGGGCCTTCACCAATATGTCTCTTTTGAAGTCATATGTTTTTTTAATTTATCATGGGTGTTAACGGGGTTAGAAAACAAATTATTAAGTGGCTGTGTATTCGTACACAAACGGCGACCCTTTCCCCTATCACGTCAGAACACGTTCTGAGCACCAGGCCCCTATTTCACCAACATGACAATTGTCAGTGACATTTGTCGGCTGAGATATGTCAGTAAGTAGAGACAACTGATAAGTTTGAAAAATATTTCGTGTAGAAATAGTTCTTAACATGACAGGCATAATGTTACAATTGTCGATAACTTAATCTTATGACAATTATGTTGTGAAACAAGGACAATTTTTCCAACTCAACATATTTGTAGATTTGTCGGAAATTATTGACATGAGATCGAGGGTGTGTCAGTCTAGCGTGAGGGCTAGCGTGACAATTGTCGTATTTTTAAGTTATAAAATGGCGCTTCGTGAAAGCAATAGAAGTGGCACTGATTGTGATTTATATCTGGGATAATGTATAGAGAACAAATAAATTTCTCCTTCGACATATCTAAATTTGCGTTAAAGGAAAAATTTCGGATAAACAAAATAGTTATTCTTGACAATTGTCTGACTTGTCAGAGTGGTGAAATAGGGGCCAGGTGACAATATCACGTGATGTTCAGAAGTATTAGTACCTCTGCCTAGCGTTACTAGACGTCCCGTAATTTAGGCCTTATTTGAAATGTCCCGGCGGGACGGCCTCGATCCCGTATTTTACCCATGCATAGATTTTTACGAATCATTCGATCTACGCTTGACAATTAAGCACGCAACGTTACAGTTTTGCATACGCACACACTATCGTCATCTATGTAAACACTATTTTTCTCTTTTTGTTTCACGCATAACATAAAACTTACTCGCTCCTCTGAAAAGTACAAAATAAAATAAAAAATGACACCATATAATGTTGTTTTTTCATTTATCCCGGTAAAAAAATGAAATCCCGTATTTTTTAGCCTTTTTAAGCATTCGTCCCGTATGGATTAAAGTAAAATCTGGCAAGCCTACCTCTGCCACCCTTAAGGGATATACGATATGAACGTGAGTCTGAAAGTTTGTAAAGCTAATTAGCGATATAAATAAGTTTGAAAGTTTATAAAGCTTACCTTAGCAGAGCAAGGGTCAGCGTGGAAAGTTTCCAAGGCAGCAACTTTAACACGAGCTTTCACGCCGGTGTCGGTGGCGCAGTGAATCACCTTCTCGATGATGCTGTCTTCCAGGTGACGGATGTTCTTGATACCTTTCAGTACGGCAATGGTCTGGGGAAGATTGAGGGTTGTGAGGTTGAGCAGGATTGGGTAGGCTGGCTAAAGTTTTCATTAATATTTCTTGGTGTATTGATGAATTTCTTGATGTAAAATGTGTTTTTGTAATTTCATTTGGTATATATTTTTAGATATTACTACTTGATAGTGGTTAACTGATTAAAATATGACGACTATTTTCTAGTCATGGAAGAACCAGTTAATAATAAAAGCCTGAAATAATCGCAATTCTTTAAAATCAATATAACAAAATACCTAGTAAACCAGTAATGTGTAACTAATCGTATGATGCATTAAGTACAGTACGTATTTTCAAAAATAAGTCACGTTTTCCATCTAATGAAAATCGCTCCAAGAATAATTAGTATTTAAAAAAACCTACCACATCCTCATCCAGCTTGCTCTTAGCCTTGCAGTTAAGTTTTGAAGCCAGTTTGTTGGTCAGAGCCACTACGCCTTGGTCCTTGCCGTGGTGGCAGTCGTGGCCATGGCAGTAAGCGCCGGCTAGGGCGCCTACTCCGAGGTATACTCCGTTGGGAAGGTTTGGTAAGTCCAGAAGACCCTGAGAATAATAAAAATATTGGTATTTATTAATAAACATGTTGTTTTTAGATTCGTCACCTAATTCTACTTTAAGCTATAATGTTAACAATTGTGTTTTGAAACACGATACAAACAAACTGTTAATACATATAATAACATGATACATACAATGCTGCACTTACTGTGAAGCAATAAATAAATACATACATACATATACTCACGGCTATAGATCCCTGGAAGGGGTAGCCAGAGCTAAGGAATTAAAAATTCTTTAGCTACTTTTGGAAATTTTAGTGGGGAAAGATGGTAATATAAAGGTTGTTGGTGATGGGTCTCCAACCGCATCGCCCAAAAATCGTAAAAGCCCCAATACCGTTAGTAGCCTCTTACGTACGTCCACCGGAAGAAATGGGGTAGTGCTATTCTAAACTGACACTACACGGTAATAAATAAATGTTTTTCTTTTCTTCTTTCAAAATGAATCAATGAGTAAAAACAAACTTTCCAGCTTTATAATATAAGTATGGATCGCAAATAGGAAAAATCATTAATAAATATTTCTTAATTAAAACTGTTACACCAATTCCATAACCTAATATTAATGATCACAGAACTTACCGCAGCAGATTTAATAGCATCAGAGTTGACGTTCTTAGCGTTGGCCAGTGACAGTAGAGCGTATTTCTGTTCCATATCATTAAGCTGGTTTTCCTTGATGAGGTGGATAGACGCATCGATACTGTAGCCGGTTCCGGCACGGAGCAAACCGTCGAGGTATACTCGTCTGTAAAGTTTAGAAAAACTCATTATTTTTATGCAATATATTTATTAGAAAAAAAACTTATGGATATTAACGAAATGACTGTAATAGTTTAAAAAAAAGTTGATGCGAACTAAAATATCTTAACTATAAATATCAATGGTTAATCATTTGTCTAAAATTAAAGATTCATTAGGCACCTTTGATAAAAAAAACAAAGTTATTTTATAAATTGCTGTGTAGTGTCGGCTTAGAATAACACTACCCCATTTCTACCCGTGGGTGATCGTAAGAGGCGACTAACGGTATTGGGGCTTTTAAGGGATTTTTGGGCGATGCGGCTGGAGACCCATCACTAACAACCTTTACTTTACCATCCTTTTCCCACTCAATTTTCCAAATGTGGCTGAGAAATTTCTAATTCCTTAGCTTTGACTACCCCTTCTAGGGATTTATAGCCGTGAGTATATGTATGTATGTATATTTTATAAAATTCTATCAATACTTACTTTTCCAAGTTGTTACCCTTGACTTGAGCGAAAGCCTTCAATAGATCTTCCTTGTTGGCACTGCGCATGATCTAAAAGCATTCAATAAATATATAAGTAAATTGTCATAATCGTGATTTTTTTACGATATTTCTTCCATAAGAGATATTAAAAAAAAAAAAAAAAAATAGATTTATTGGATCCAAATATTACACATAATATAAAATAAAATTACAATGCACTGCCTCCCAAAAGGGTTGCCCGTAGTGCGGGAGGCAGACTTCCCAGGAGGTCTTTACATTGGGGTCCAGGACTTATTTACTAATATTTGAATGAAAACAAAACAGTCAATTAAAAAATTGAAAATATGAAGACAGTGAAAAAGAAAGTAATCAAATAACAAATTAACACAAATGCAGAACAAAAAATAAAAAATACAACTTAAAGGATACTTAAGGGCATTCGTTATACAGGTAAAGGTAAATTAAAAAAAAAAATTTTTTTTTTTAAAATAATAAAAAAATACAAATTATAATGATTTTGAATCATTATCTTAGAATGTAAATTTATACCAGTTTATTTAATAGTATGTGTGTGCGGTTGAGTGCGCATGTGCGTGTGTGTGTATGTGTGTGTGTGTGTGTGTGTTTGTGTTGTAAATATATTAGACCTATTCTATTTTGTAACCTTTAACAAGTTCTCCGTTTCCTCATAGTTTAGCTTTAGTGCCCAATCAGTTATGTGTTTTTTAAATAATTTACTATTAAGGGTAAGCGTATCTAATTTGGCAGTATGATTCACATGTCTGTATATATAAGACGCTATAAAATCATATTGTCTTTGGGCGAAGGTTGATTTGCATTTTGGTGTGGGAATTTTATTAAACCTTTTGCTCTGTTCTGGTAGGAGGGACAATAGACCAACATGTTGCCTACATAGACATGCCACTATGTACAATCTACGAACTGAAAGAACCTTTGCCTCTTGGTATAAGTTAGTGGTTGGGTATCTATACGGGCGGTTCATCATAACTTTAAGGACGGATCTCTGAGCACGCTCTATTTTGATGAATTGCGTTTTTGCAGCACCACCCCAGGCGCATATGCAGTATGAGACAATACTTTCACTCAATGCTTTGTAGATTTGTAAAAGTAATGTCGGATTACCAACTATTCGTATATTTTTAAAAACGTGTATTAATTTTCTAGTTCGCGAAATAACATATTGTACGTGACGATGCCAATTTAAATTCTGATCGATAATTACACCAAGATATTTAATGAAGTTTACTCTTTCAAGATCGAAGCAGTTACATGAATATTCTACACTCAAATTATTTCTGTTACATGGAAAAGTGTGTAGTTTCAGGATATTAGGTTTATTACATTTTTTTTTTTATTATTAATGCTAAAACATATGAATTTTGTTTTTTGAGGATTTAATGTTAGCAGATTATCTTCTAGCCAAGATGTTACTTGTTTAAGACCCCCTTCTGCTGCTTCTTTTGCTTTTTCCCATGATGATTCATGAAAAACTAAGACTGTGTCGTCTGCAAACATGAGTATTTCAGCACTCTCTTGCTTGAGATCACACAGCTGATTAATATATAGGAGGAACAATATAGGACCAAGGGTACTACCTTGTGGGACACCGTAATCACAAAAGTTACCTTCACTGTAATATTCATCAACCCGCACCATTTGCTCTCTATCTAGAAGATAATCTTCAAACCATGCCAACGGTACTCCTCTGATACCAATACTCTCCAGCCGCTTTAAAAGAATTGGGATAGACACTGTGTCAAATGCCTTTTGGAGATCTAAGAATACAGCTAAGCACTTTTCTCCGTTATCGAGATACTTAGTGACAAGTGAAGACAGTTTTAAAACGGCATCATTTGTCGATCTACCATTACGGAAGCCAAATTGTCTGATAGATAAAAGGTCTCTAGTTTCAATGAAGCGCATTAATCTCCTGTTGACCACCTTTTCAATTATTTTTGAGAGTGTACTAAGTAACGAGATAGGTCTATAATTGCTAGGTTGGTCTTTTTCTCCCGTTTTGTACACTGGACATATTATAGCCTTCTTAAAACATTTAGGGAATATACCAGTAGTGAAGCTAAGGTTACATAAGTAAGTTAGTGGTGAAATGAGGAAGGAACTAAATTTTTTTAAAAACTTCGAGGAGATATTATCCCATCCGGTGGTATTGGTGGTTTTTAATTTCATTATTAAAGATTTTATTTCTGTGTGGTCTGTTAGGAACATCGGAATCGATTCATTTGGACCATTACAAAGACTAATTTTTCTGGTTAATTTACTATCACTGACACCTAGTTTCCTGAGAGTTTGGTTTGCGAGGTTTCTACCAACGGATGTAAAGTAATTATTAACTATATTAACTAAAACTTTAAACTGTATTTCAATACATTCAATAATTTATAATTTAATAAGTAAAAATAACTTACCCGAACGAGTTGAGCGAAGTTTCCAGCGGACTTAGTGCTGGCTTCATGAGCCAGAGTCTTAGCGGTTTCTTTCACCACCTTCACGACGCTCTCGAGGTTGCTGTGGTCGGCAGCGGCACCGTGGGGGTTCTCGAAGATGATTGTTTTCGGGACGGTAAATTGTCCTGTCGAAACATTATTTTTTTTATTTACTAATTATTAAACATTTTATCACGTCTGCAGCTAAAACATATAATAGCTCCAAAGATTTAACCATTAGGTTCCCGCAACCTTTGTTAAGTCATGGAAGTATTTTTTTGAGATAGTTTGGGCACATAGAGAGGATGGATGACAGTAAATTGGTGAAAGAGATATATAGAGCCAACGTGGAAGGTAATGTTAGTAGAGGACCACCTCGGAGGACACATTTGGATCAAATAGAAAATGTGCTCAAAAAGGCAGCTGTCCGCAGTATGAAGAATAAAAGAGCATGTATGAAAAGATTGATGGATGTAAACGAAGCCAGAGAGGTTTGCCAGGATCGTACAAAGTGGCGATCGATAGTCTCTGCCTACCGCAATGGGAACTAACAGTTTGAGAATATGTATGTATGTATTTTTTGGACTATTTTATAGATATATGACTAAAGGCTACGGGTTGTGCCCGCAATGTGCCTTGCCCATTGTCACTAAAGTTTTGAATTTTTATTATTGGATAGTATCGATTTATCTGCGAACTTCAAAATATGACTATTTGCCAAGTACTTCTTAGTCTTTCAGTTTACTGGCAACCCTCACCACAAACAAAGCTTAAAATCATTCAAAACAGAAAGTCTGTAATTTTTTTGGCTTAGACCTCCATAGCAATAGATTTATTGGCACTTCATACATACATATACTCACGCCATTCGTTCCCATTGGGGTAGGCAGAGACTACTGATCGCCACTTCGTACGATCCTGACAAACCTCTCTAGCTTCGTTTACATCCATCAATCTTTTCATGCATGCTTTTTTATTCTTCATACTTTGGTTTCATGGCACTTCCTTTTGGTTTTTTCTTGAAAGGATTGGTTGCTGATGGCCCTGTGACCTGTGCGGCTTCACCATGACATTATGTCTGCCGGGCAGCTGAGGGCCGCCCTGGTGTGGCAAAGTAGTGTAAGCTAAATCGGATAGATAGGGAATGTTAACCTTCCATACAACTTCGAATCTAGTAGACTAACTAATAAAACTAATTACATTTCTGGATTTTTTGAATGTTAGTAGAGGACGACCTCGGAGGACACATTTGGATCAAATAGAAAATGTGCTCAAAAAGGCAGGTGTCCGCAGTATGAAGAACAAAAGAGCATGTATGAAAAGATTGATGGATGTAAACGAAGCCAGAGAGGTGTGCCAGGATCGTACAAAGTGGCGATCGATAGTCTCTGCCTACCCCAATGGGAACTAATAGTCCAAGATCCCAGAGCGATAAGACATAACTTATTTTCTAAAAGATGAAACTTTAAGTTCTCAGTAGTGTCTCATGTACTCTGTATACCTGCGTGTTTGTGAAGTTTGCACAGTGACACCTGGGCAGGTACCAGGTGCGAAAGGTGACTAAAAATAAGAGTAACTTTACTTAAATTTAGATGGCTGATTTTTAGATATATTTTAAAGAATATCATTCTCAAATAGTATCGCAAGTATCAGACACTTCTCTTGGGCCAAAACTTTTGTCAGACGCTTTAAAGCTCCACCAAAAATAAATGAACTTTACTTATTTTCTAATGTCTGATTTTTTTATATGTTATCAAGATAACTATTACAAAATTATATTTAGTCAGTCAGACAAATTGGAATGACCAAAAATCCACTAAACACAAAAATCATTCGGCCGTGAGTACGGACACGAG